>JASXTE010000002.1:3260182-3440182 GCA_030280995.1 Hemileia vastatrix | reverse complement strand
CTAATAAAAAAAATATAGACGTAATAAAATAGTTATTTAATTTGTTGAGTGTGTAATAAGTGATGAGGCTACAGGGGATTATCCAAGGCCCTTTTATAGGCAATGGGTCCTCTGAAGCGCTACTATATTTGTAAATACAATGATTAGAATGGAATAAAACAAATATATCAAAAGAGTAAATGAAACATAACAATATAGAGAAAAACATGAAACAAATAATTAAAACCCCAATTAAGAATCCAATTTCCCCGCCATTAATTCCCAAATCAGTAAGTGAAAATAGTGAATAACTAAACAAGATTGGAACATAGGAACTATGAGAAATATAATTCCAAACAGATGGTACAATCTGATTAAAGGATATTTTAAGTGAAACAAAAAATACTTTGATGCAACAAAACATGTAATTAATCTCAATTTAGTATAAATTAATTTATTTGTTTTTTCTAACACAATTAAGGGTCAAAAGAAGCGTCATTAATTATTGTTTAGTATTATATGAGAGGTGTTATTTAATATATAAATTTAAATAATTAATTTAAATATATTATAAGTCAATTTTACACTTATTATAATATATGTTTTTTCAATTAATTAAATATAAATTTATAATTATTAAATACATAAAAAGGCGCCATTATTTGTAGAATATATTATATTATGTTCAATTTAACTGTATATAAAAATATATATAACCAATAAATTTAATGTAACACTTGTATATAATAAAATACTTATATAATTTCATTATGCAATAAAATATTAAGTTATATTCATTAAATACAATTCTTTCCCACTCTTTAAGGTTTTATAAGTTATATATCATTTACTGGACTCCTGGAATAGCCTGGCTGACAGTGTGCATTACCAGTGTAACAATTTCATTCTATCATTCTATCATTCTATCATTCTATCTTTTTTTTTTTTTTTTTTTTTTTTTTTTTTGGTCTCAGTGTAGTTGAATTAGATGTTTGATTGTTGTACTAGGTTAGTTAACAAATATGTAAGAAGCAGATCTTCTTCTTCTTCCATGTCTAATAAATCATCAAGGAAATTTAATGGCATGGGAAATGCAACAGTTGAGTGAAGAAAATTGAGTATGATAGAAGGAGGGATAGAAGAAATCAGTGCCATGGAAGGATTGATGAATATTTTGCGTAACTCACAAATAGTGAATTTTTTGAAAAATGAGTGTAGAATGATATCATAAATTTGTGCAACTCAGAAGGCGGGAGTTACACAACCGAACGAGTGTGGATGCTCTAACAGCTTTTCCCTTGAATAAAATGCGAAGAGGACATCACCAGCTGTAGAATAAGCAGTTTTTTAAATTTTTTGCATACAGGTGATGAATATTGCGTTGCAATCATGTAAAAATGGTGCGTGTAAAAATGCATGTAACTGATGGATCTTTGCTGGAACGGCTGGATATACTCTAACTACCAATCACCAAAAACCTTTAAATTTTTCTTCTTTATTTGGTTTTCATCTTTCCATTTATTTGTATATATATATATATATATATAAGAAAATACTGCACACAAAAACACACTTCATTATCCATAACACCCACAATATTTTGATAATATTCATAGCGTTCATAGCATTCATCAAAATAAAAAATATAAGAGTTATATAAAGCTACTTCAACTCAGCCCCATTTAATCTTCTTCCCCCCCCCCCCCCCCCCCCCAAAAAAAAAACAAAAACAAACAAACAAAAGAAATAAAATAAAAAATCAAATAATAATTCGTCGTGTCCATCATTATCATACCATCTATCAAATTAAACCTCATTTTCATCCATACCAGTACTACATCAGTATAAGAATATATTTACACTCATCCACCTACCTCCACACAAACGAACAAACAGACAAACACACGCATATATATATATATCTTCTAAAAGCCAAATGATGAATGGTCACAAATAGTCATTGCTCCCGTCATGCGCCGCATGACAACCTTCAACAGGCAAAAATTAAAAAAAACCGTTCTCCCATTCAACATCCATAAATAAAGAATGTCATATATATATATATATACGTATATAAATATGTATATATATTTGTCCAATATTCACATGATGAAAACCAATCCAACTACGTCTGGATGGTCAATTTCATGAGACAGATTCTGTTCCACCACTAATCCGACGAGCCGTTCGATTTATAGTAGAATTTCCAGTTCTTCTTAATCTACTGCCAGGATCACCATGTGGCTCGTCACTCCCAATAGGATAGGAAGAAAGACTGTTTTTATGACCATGTTTGCTTTCAAATTGAGATCTAATACTATCAAAAGAAGGATTGCCTTTTGTGTGAGAACCAACTCCAGCTCCTACGCCACCTACCGCGCCTGAAGGCTGACTGTTGCGTAAGCCTGGTCCTCCGCGAAGAGAAGGCGAACCCATTACACCCTTTTTACGACTCAATGAAGTTGAGGGGACCATCTTAGTGATTGAACCTGAGTGAGGTCGATTTAAATTAGCTTTTGAAGCCAAAGGAATATCTTCAAGGTTAAGTGAAGCAGACTGTCGTGTCACAGAAGGCATAGTAGTTGGCTCTTCCCCCGGCATGGGAACTTGAAAAGGTGGATCAAAGTCATCGTCTCGAGCGAAATGTTGATTTTCGCTACTTTCTTCGGTCGGCGGTACAAACGGTGGGTCGGTATCATCAGCTCCTGGAGAAACTAGTTGATTTTGCATACTTTCTTGGCTAGGCAAATCAAAGGGCGGATCTGTGTGATGGTCATTATTATTTGATACTATCCCATCAGAGTCGAGAGGTGTTTCAAAGCTTTCAAGTTTGGGCTTGGACCGATAAAATTCTGATTCGCTATTTTCAGAAGGTTGAGCAGATGTTTGAAGTGGATCATCAGACTTGGAGATGTATCTACTTTCCTCGGTTGATATAGCATTAGATGCTTGGATGTTTTCTGCTTTAGAAATATCGACTTGCTCATTCGATGAGTCTGATTGTGGCTGAAGATTTGAATTACGGGATTGAGTCGGTGAAGTTTTTGGAGTTGATTGTTGTGATCTTCTTTGTTGATTTTCTAGACTGAAATGGAAAATTAAATGTTTGATTGATCCTTGCCACTTACTCCGATTACTCGAAAAAAAAAAACGTACATTTCATGGGCTTTTTCCTCTGGAACGGAACCCGAAATCCCCAATGCACTTCTTCTAACTCGCATATCGATTGGACGAGTGTTTCGGCGCTTGGGCTGCAATTTTTCAAGCTCCAACTGTTTCATTTTCAAAGCTTTAGCATTAGGCAGAATTTTATCATAATGCTGGATCAAATCTATTATGAACAAAGGCTGAAACCTGTCGCTTAACGTCACAGCGGTTTCAACAGGTGGCCGGATGAGAGCTAATGCAAGAATTGAAATACATCGATTATTTCTCAATGTTGGAAAACTAATCTATGTGTGATTGATTTGTTATGAAAACTTACCGCGAGAGATAGACAATCCGAGCTTCATGAGATAACGCTCTTCATCTTCATCAGTCTTAGTACTTTTCCAAAGTGTTCGCAAGTGAGAAATGACAATATCTATCACCATCAGGTTAGGTTTAGGCAACTTGCTTAGAACCAAAGCAAGCACCTCCACTCGAGCATCGACAGGCGCTGCCTCGCTTCCTGCTCTCTGAGGATATATTGCTTTTACATCTTCGTAGCGAGAAGTAAGTACTGGGGGTGGATTAAGTTCAAGCAGCCAAAGCTAATCATATTGTAAGTAAGTTTTTTGATTGAAGAAAAGCATCAATCAAACATTTCAAAAGAATAAAAATACGGAAAACTTTCCTATTAGTGAGGAAAATAGTACCAACCTTTATTACTGAAGCTATCAAAGGAGGGTCCAGACTTGCCAATGCCTCATCAGATATTCTTTGTTTTAAGGCATCATTCAAAGCCCCACGTAGCCCATGAACAGCCCTCAAAGGAGCTTCGTAAATCCAAACTTTTCTTCGTTCTGAAAGAAAATAATGAGTAAAAAAAAAAAAAATGAACACAAGAATAAGAGACAGAAACGTAGAATAGTCACCATCATCCGAAAGAATTCGAGGATACATCTGCTCTAGTTGAGCTAATAGTTTACTCAAGATAGGAGGAATTGCGAGTCCTTCCAAGTTGTTCTCGTCAAATTGTAAATCATACCACTTCCTGAGATCAATACCGAAATTGACACGAATAACAGCATCCTGAGAACTTTGAAATACCACTGGCTGAGGTCTATAAGGGCCAGTTCTGTAGCGTTCCACAAGGGCACAAACGTCATTTGAAGGAGAAAAACTTTCATGAAGAATATTGGAATCCTGAGACGTCTTGACCATCCTAGGGACCAAAGTTGCCAAAGCAGCATTGTAACCCATAATGACAGCTTTGGCGGCTCTCAACCGATCATATTCACATCTTTGTAAAAAGGCTGAAGACTCAGAAATCAAAACTTCTAAGTAAAGTCGCGTCTGGTCAAGTTTCTCGACAAAAGTGTAATAGGCCTTTTCAGCACTGTCGGCCTCTCTGCGAAGTTTTTCATGCCTTTCCTCACTATTGCCATAAAGACCATTAGAAAAATTATTACTGGAAGCGACGGAGGCACTTAATTCATTTATTCCTTTGGCGGCTTGAGAGACGGCAGTTTGAAAATACTTTGCAATTCCTCCGCCTGTAGAAAGCTTTTTCGAGCCAAGGTCCAAATCAGCAGAAGAGGAATGACTGTGCAAATTACGTGATATAATTTTGCCATCCAAGGATGATCGGTTCGAAGCTGTTCTATGAGGAGAGTCAGGTCTAGATAGATTAGATGCAAGAAGTGAGCGTCGCTCAGGTAATGCAGTGTACAAATCTTGTGCTTCTCGAGTAGGCGAGACTTCATGGAGGATAAAAGCTTCAGGTTTCCAAAGGTAGTAGGCATCATGAGAAGCAATAAATTTGTTTCCAATTTCCCCAATTAATCTAAGTACAGCTAAATCTTGTGACAACTCTTGACAAAATACCGTAGCTCTAGCAATGTTGCCATCTAGTTCAATGATGTTGCTGAATGAGAAGAAAGGAAATTCAGATCGTTTTTTTTTAGTATTTTATATTTATATCCTTTCAAAAGAACAGTACAAAAAAAATGCCTTTTAACATATATTGGTAAAACTTACTTTTTAAAAAAAACAACTAAATCTTCGCCAGAATGGACACCAGAATAAGTGCCTAGCAAAGGGATTTTGACATTTTGCTTGTATACAGTATCTCTAGCTTTAGCAAAAAGTCTCGACCACTCGATCGGAGGCTTGAGCACACCAGCAATGTTTAACATGGGAGTAAAGGTATGTGATTGCTGTTGCTGATGAAGAGCTGTAACACCGTCATAAGTCACTTGTTTGGTCTCGTGATGATTCTTTGCGATCAGACCAAATGGTTTGTCGCAGTCAGAAGGTGAATCGGTGATCTCTTTCGCTTTACCTTTTTCGTCTAACAAGGTAGGAGTCTGGTTTGATCCACCTGCTTCAGGACTCTGATAAGACTCAGGGGGCTGAGAATGACTTTTTCTATCTAAAACTTGTTCTTCGGGCACAGCATCAACACTTAAAGCTTTAAACCCCATACGACCCCCACCTAATCTCATTCTTTGAGAAACAGCTCTACCTAGTCCCACAGCTTGCTCACTAACTTTCTTGCTTAAGGAAGCATAATTATCACCGATGGGAGGACCAGTCCGACCAAAAATCAAATGATCGGCTTCGCTTAGCTCATCAGGAAGATCCTCTGTTAAGCTTTGGATGGATAGTCTGTTACTTTGACGAGAGCCAGCAGGAGAGAAGCGTAGATCTTCTTCAGCATCGTCGGCTTCGCGTACTTTTTGCTCATAGGTTTGCTTGAGTTTAACGACTTCCCTCGCTTGTTTTTCCCATTGAGCCAAAACAGATTCGACTTTTTGGATAGTAGTCAGGACACGGTCCTCATGCTCTATGGACCAAGTTTGAAAAGGTCCAATGACGAGACGATCGAGTTGTTGGGAGACTTTATTGTGAGCATCTGCAAGATCGAGTTGGCTAGATCTGAGTTGATTAAAAGCCGATAAGAAAGAAGCGCCATCATCGTAACCAAATCCATGTGGATCCAATGGGTGATCGAGGGTTTGTCTGAGAGCGTGAGCATAAGTGCGTTCATGAGTGATACGGGCTTTGATGAAATGAATGAGTTCATCAGATTCCTTGAGACCGGCTTGAATTTTTGAGAAGAGGGTAGAGACCCCCCGACGATAGTCAGAAGACCAAAACTTGGGGAGAAAGAGGCCAAGAAGAAGGAAGGAAGGAAGGAAGGAAGGAAGGAAGGAAGGAAAAGTTAGGTTAATAGAGTATACCAAGTCTAAAAAAGAATTCAAAAGAAAAGCCAAGGACTTACCCATCTATCAAACGTTAAAGGGATTTTGGGAGGTTGAAGAGTGCATGGAACGACAGAGTTAGCGAGGGAGACAGACTTGGGGGGCGGCTGAGGGAGGAGACTAGCGGAAGGAGGCGGGGAAGGAGGAACACAATCGGCGATCATGGTCAGATTTGGCAGGACACGGAGACTTAAATGAGTTAAAAGTCTGCGCGCGGGAAGACGGCCGGCGGTATGCATCCTATGCACAATGCGAACCTCACCCCACCCCATAAGATCTCATAGGAATATATGATCAACAGCTGCAATCTGTTTTATTCCAATCTTCTTCTTTCTATACCTCCATCTATGTATTGCATTGAAAGCTATGACACAAGAAACATTAAACTGCCGTTTCAGAAAATTCGGGTGACAATACACAATGCTTGGTTTTGTTTGTGCGCCTTGTTGGACTACCCAGGTGAAATTGCCTGTGTATGAGCATGTACAGTGCCCGGAAGAAAGTCTTGGGGATTTTTTATACATAGCACCTTCCATTAACCACCACTTCATCCAGCCATCACTTGTTCACTATCACATCAAACACCTCAAGATTTTATTTTTTGGTCTTTCACCTTCCCCTGTTTCATTTGGTATAGTACTTTTGTGTACTCTATCTCATTTGGGCAAGATGTAAGCTAATTTATTTTCTTTAGTTTTTTTTTATATCCCTTTTCTTGCACTATGGCAACCTCTAGACCTGGAAGGAAGCAACTTACAATAACAAAACAAGCTCACATTGTTGGCATGGCTGAAGCAGGAATCACACCAGCTGTAATTTCTAGAAAGCTAGGTGTTGCTGACTCTACTGTTTGCTCAACATTGGAGAGATGGAGAGCTAGGGGCAATGTTGAAACTGCACCCCGTTCTGGTTGTCCCCTCAAAACAAACTCACAAGACATGCATGAACTCAAACAACTCATCCTCTCTAATCAAAAAGCCAAGTTGAGTGACCTTTCAAACCTGCTATCAACTATTTTGTCTCCCCATACTATCAGAAAGAGAACCCATGAGCTGGGCTTTACCAAGTGAGTTGCAGTGAAGAAACCATTTGTCAACAAGGTCCACTGCCAAAGACAATTGAATTTCGCTCACAAGTATTCTGGCTGGTCTGTTGATGATTGGATGCATGTAATATGGTCCAATGAATCATCATTTGAGCTTGGCAAGCTCTCAAGTCAAACATTGGTGTGAGGAAGACCTGGAGAAAAATATGCACCTGATTGTCTCCAGGCAACTTTCAAGAGTGGGAGATCTAGTGTGATGGTGTGGGGTGCATTCCAAGGAGGTAACAAGATACCACTAGTTTTCTTTCCAAACAATGGAAAAGTGACTTCAAAGTCATTGATTGAAGATGTCTATAAGAACTTGCTTATCCCTTTCCTTCAAGAAAACAATTGCAGCCAAAATCTCATTCTTCTTGAATACAATGCACCTATTCATACTTCCAAAGTGTCTGCCAAGTTCCAAGCTGATTCAGGTATCTGCAAAATAGAAGACTGGCCTGCTCAATCATCTGATCTAAACCCAATCAATAATCTTTGG
Source organism: Hemileia vastatrix (assembly GCA_030280995.1). Lineage (NCBI taxonomy): Eukaryota > Fungi > Basidiomycota > Pucciniomycetes > Pucciniales > Zaghouaniaceae > Hemileia > Hemileia vastatrix. The sequence continues at coordinate 3,432,213 of JASXTE010000002.1, read as the reverse complement.
AGATGCCGCAAGGTGTGCATTCAAGAAGCTTATCAACCCAAAACTCCAACTGAAATGATTCAGAGTCTTGAATCATTATGGAACAACTTTCTGAAGGAGCCTCTTATTCACTTAGTGTCATCAATGCCTGCTTGTATGAAGGCTGTCATTGATGCAAAAGGTGGATCCACCTGCTGGTGAACCTCAAATTTTTAGCTTGTTTTTTTCTTCTTTTTTTATGCTTTGATGTTACAACTAGGGCTTATCTGAGTCTAGCTTTCTATATTAACAAGTCTCATTGCTTAGAAATGCCTACTTTAAAATTTATGGAATTACCTTTTTTTACAAAATGAAATAAATATAAAAATATTGATTATTATGATTTTTAGTTGTGATATTTGTAATCTACACAATAACTTTAAACATTATGAGCAATCTTGTAGTGAAAATGAGAGTTAAGTGTAGATTTTGTAAGGAAAAATTCAATCCCAAAGACTTTCTTCCAGGAGCTGTACAATTTTCCACACTATGCACCAAGTAAGATATCCATGATAGGGATATTCATGTGCAAGTTGGGGATATTCTAAGGGGGGACATAAAGATAGAAAAATAAGCGTAATAGCATGTACAATCACTATCATAACTTTAAAAAACATAGGAAAAAAAAACATCATTTTTTTAGGTTAAAATGGAATCATTTCCAGTTGCTACATTACCACTCCCAATCTGGACATATATTTTAATGAAAAAATGGCTAAAAAGAACAGTTGTTACATTATTCCCATTCCTGACATTTCTACTGCAATCTTTTATAACCAAATCCTTCAATAAGAGTAAAAGATTTTCCTTCACATCATTCACTACATGGATCAAAAAGCCAAATGTTTTTGCCTGAACTTTTCCATAATATTATTAATCCCTTTTTCCACTTGTCATTTACACCACCACACATCCAGATATTTTAGGGAAAAACAAAATCTTATCTTATCATGGATTATGTAGAATTGTTGGGTGACACTTGATAACAATCAACAGATAGTGTTAGTTGGACAATAGGACTTATAATGTGGGACAATAGTGGACGAGGGAGTAGGACAGACGAGCAAGGACAAGACAAAGAAAAGAGGACAAGAAAAGAAAAGTTTACCTGATAACAATCAACAGATAGTGTTAGTTGGACAATAGGACTTATAATGTGGGACAATAGTGGACAAGGGAGTAGGACAGACAAGCGAGGACAAGACAAAGAAACTAAGATAAAAGAAATGTGACTGGAAAGAATAACTTAAGATAAAAATAAGGAGAAAGAGTGAATTCATTGCAGTCGTAGAGCACATACAGTTTACCTGATAACAATCAACAGATAGTGTTAGTTGGACAATAGGACTTATAATGTGGGACAATAGTGGACGAGGGAGTAGGACAGACAAGCGAGGACAAGAAAAGAAACTAATATAAAAAAAATGTGAGTGGAAAGAATAATGTAAGATAAAAATAAGGAGAAAGAGTGAATGCCAAATCAGAGATTAATGGTCATTCCTAAATACATTGCTGTTAGGGTATGCATATGAATGATAATAAAGAAGCGTGCTCTACTGATAGGTTTATAGGTTCTATAGCTAAATGTATATATCTATATATGACTATATGTAGTAAAAGTATTATGTTTATAGATTATCAACTAATATTAACAAAACTTGGATAACTTGTCATCTCAATAACCTGCAGCTGCTACAAAATTTCCCCTATCCAAATCTCATTGACCCACATTTTGAAACATCCTCCAGACCCACTTGTTGTCAAATACTACGTGAAAGTTTACCAGGGAACAACTGTCTTATAGCTGATTATCTAGGCCCTAATCCAAAATATTCCGAGTCTATGTTTCAAAGAAGGTTCCGTATTGAAAAAGAGCTTTTCTATAGATTAGTCAATGAGCTACAATCACATAATAGATATTGGATTCAAAAAACCAATTGCTGTGGAACATGGGGCCTTTCAACTATACAAAAAGTAACCACAGCCCTTTGACAAATGACATATGGAACATCTGCTGATACTATGAGTGAGTACATCCAAATAGGTGCCAGCACTGCCATAGAGTGTCTCAAGAAATTTGTGGCTGATGTTACTGATTTATATGGCGCTGAATATTTATGGCCTCCTAATTCAACAGAACTAGCTAAAATTGTGAAAGAAAATTAAATTGTGAGGCTTTCCTGGTTGTAAAGGTAGCTTGGATGGAATGTGTTGGATGTGGAAAAACTGCCCTTCTGCATGGGAAGGTCAGTATCAAGGCAAAGAAGGAACAACTACCATCATTATTGAAGCTGTTGTCTCACAAGACCTGCAAATATGGCATGCCTTTTTTGGCACCCCAGGGGCTCTCAATGATATAAATGTATTAAATAGAAGCCCGTTGTTTTCCAACTTTCTATTGGGTAATTTTTTTATCTTGTTATTATTATTATTATTTTATTGATTCATGTTTATTTAGGAGATGAAGATGAGATACATTATACTATTAATGGCCATGAGTACAAGCATGGATACTATCTTGTTGATGGTATCTATTCTACATGGCCTGTTTTTGTCAAACCATTACCACATTCCCAGGATGATTCAGGAAGACATTTTCAAACCCTTCAAACTGGTTTCCACAAAGATATTGAGCATGCTTTTGGAGTTCTCTAAGTACATTGGTCTATTATTTCTCAGCCATGTTGCCTGTGGCATCTAATTGACATACACAATGGCATGAAATGTGCAATAATCCTTCTTAATATGATAATTGCACATAACTCCTCCAATGAGATTTTGTTGAATGAAGATCTGGAACCTTCTGAGGGCTTGTCTCAAGTTGTTCCTGTACATTGTCATCCAACTCTGTTTTACACACCTTTGCAATATCAAGAAGTCAATCGTACTTTACGGGTTTTAAATGTTCACTTTCAACTGATGGAGGATTTGAAAATCCAAAATTGGTTGAGGAGAGGACTAAAAGCAGAGTGAATTACGTCCTTTTGTTTTAGATTCCTATATTTTAATTCTTTGGCATAATTAGATATGGAAGTATATTTGTAACTTGGAAATGTGTTGTGGTCTTCCAACATTTGCAGAGGCCTTTGTTGGTCTGTTTGGTGCTGTTTTGGTATGTCTTAATTGACATTGGTTGAATGATTGGTGGGCTTTATTAGAGGTTTTTGGTGGTTTTCTGGCTTCATGGAGGTCTGGCCGCTTCTTGGCCGGCCGCCTGCCTTGGTGCTAGAAGGCTGGGAAGTGTTTCTAGAGGGGTTTTATGCAATTTGGCACTCAAGAACGCCAAATTCGTTGGTGTGCATGGGCTCTTAGATAGTGGTCTGTGTGTGTATAGTGAATAAGACAGTTTGGTGCAACCTTAATTATCATACAACCATCTGGAGGTGATATCCTTGTTTCTCACTCAGTTTTCACTGTTTTTTGGCCACAATTGGCTGTGTTTGTTGCAAGGTTAGTTTTTCATTTAACTCAACTTTGGAAACTGGTTTCTCTGGTGTAGCTTTGCAACCTGCATCAAGTATTGGGCTTTATTAGAGGTTTTGTGTGAGGCATCTTCCCTCATCGTGATTTGCGACGATACGAGCAAAACTTTTTGCCACAAACTATTCTCAAAACCCACCTCGTTAACCACCCCTTTCTCTAAATCTTGTACCTTCGCCACATGCTGGCCTCAACAGGCAGCATTCCCGAAACCCCATTATCTCATTTCTCTAAAGTCACCAATCAATCAGAAGCAAGTCCGGAAATCTACCATTTCACACACCGCTCACAATTCCCTTCTTGCTCAATCCTCAATTTTCATACCGAATATCTCAAATCTCAGTTCACTCTCACCTCACCTACTCCATCAAGTTTCTTATTTTCCTTCAATTTCTACTCCAATACTTGGTGATTTGTTGATGTCTTGATGGGGGGGATGTACAAATTTTTCTTATAATTTTTCTTTATTTTCATTAAATACTTTTAAACTACAAACTGGAATAATTTAGCTTCTTAGTGTATTGTCTTTTAACATTTTTAACACACTCTTTTTAAATTAGTTTACTATTCCCTTTCATTGTCACTCGTTACAATCTTTTATTATTAGTGTAGGGTGATGTTCGTCTAACTAAGTGGGGGGGATGTTATGGTGTTACCATACTATGTACTTAGCTAGTCTCTCATCAGTATATAGTGTAGCCTCCGAATACATCGGAGACCTTTCCCTGGTTCTGCAAGGCATCATTCTCTACAATTAGGTTCTTGTAAGTATTCCTTTCCATATAAGCTATTTATATCTTTGTTGAAGTGCTTTAGTGCTCTCAGGACAGTAGTTTTTCCAATACAGACATACTCATCAGTGCTATAAGCTGAAATACCATATGCTAGTTGTTGTAGAAAAGCTGTCATTTTCTGTTCTGGTGTCAAACCCACTTGGTCACAGCAATCCTAAGTAAATGTAACACAATTAAACTATGACTATTATTTTGAAATATTACACAACTTGCCTTTTTCCATAAACAAAAATGGTTATGATTTTGTAGGTCCTGACAGATACTGTTGAATAAATCTCTGCTCATCTTGAAATAAAACAAAAATCCCAATGTTGCAAAATATTTTTCTTACTCTTTTTTTTCTCACTTTTTTTTCTTACACTTTTTTTTCTTGCACTTATTTTTCTTCCAGAATGTACAATTGTATATATAAATGGACATAATATGCATTTTTAAAGTTGAAAACATGGCTGGGATCAAATTCCACATCTAGCTTAATGAAAGGTTTATAATATTGGCAATCCCCCAAATAACATTAAAAATCACTAAAAATATGGCTGGGACTTGCATTTTTAAGGTATTTACACTATATTGATTCTCCTTCTGCTGAAAATCTCTCCTCTTCCTCCAGTTGAGACATACCATCAGTTAAATGTAAAGTTTTTAAGCTCACAATGAAAAGCTGGTTGCCTCAATTAATCAGGAGTTATTGAAAATCCATTAATAATCAAATAAATTTAATCAAATATCACACATAAAAGATTGTGATAATGTGAGAAATACCACATTTAATACCAATCAAATTCACTAAATAAACTGCTTGCTTGTTATCTTTTGTTGTCTCTACAATGAGCCAGAGTTCTTTCCCTATAGACATATCATTGAGTCCTACTTCCCCCTTACCCATGAAACCTCCACCAAGTACTCCTGTCAACAGTGCAAGAGATTCCCAATCTAAAAATTGGTCAACCACTGAAGATACTCAACTTGCAAAGTTGTGGCTTCATATGAGCCAAAGACCACTCTTTGGCACCAATCAGACTGGAAATATGTTTTACAAATCTTTAATTGAAGATTTCAATCTTTACAAAGTTGGAAACCCACGGGATTCCAACCAAATGCAAGTTCAGTAAGCTCTTTTAACCCATTTTTTTCATTTAAAAATTACTCATCATTGTAAGCAGCTGGAGTCATATCAACACTGCAACTCAAAAATTTTCAGGAGTATACAACTCTCTTTAAAAACATCCACCCAGTGTATTTAACCCTACTATGTGGATCTAAATAGCCCATGAAGAGTACAGCAGACAATCAAAAGGTACACCCTTCAAACTGGATGGTGCCTGGGAAATCTTATAATATGCACCCAAGTGGAATGGTGATACAACTCAGCAAATTGTGCAGCTTGCAAGCAATTCCAAGCCTCAGGAATATCACCCCTCAGATTCTTCTACACCTCAACCCTCCCCAGTAACATCTTCTATGGTCAGACCACCTGGCATCAAATCTTTAAAGCGCAGAAAATGAGAGGAATCCCCAGATAGAGAGCTTTGGGCTGATCAAGTCAAAATAATGAAAGAGGGGAATGAGTTGGGAAAATTTTTAGTTAAGAATAAAATGCTTACCAAAGATGCTGAACTGGCTATGAAAATGGATAAAGAGTGTCCCAATGAAAATACTAAATTGTGCCTCAGACTTATATAGGAAAATTTAATCAAAAAATATTGAGCATTAGAATAATCTTCTCCTATACTTTTTGTGTGCTCAAAATAATAATTTTCTTTACTTTTGGTTTTTAATTTTTGGTGCTTCATGTATGGTTTTATTCATGGTTTTTTTCTGTTGTCTCCAAAATCATTAAATTCTTTGCAATACATATATTTGAATTTTGGCTCATTTTGATGTTTTAAAGAAAATGCACCACAAATGTGATAAATTGAGACAAAAGCTTTGCCTTATTTTAAATTATGTCATATCAGTTACCTATGTCAGTTTCCGTTTACATATAAAATGTAGGATTTCATTATATTTGTTCAAATATAAAAAAAATTAGGCACAAAAAATTGAAATTTAGTCTATTTTGGTTAGATATTTTCATGGCTGGAAATGAATTTAATATTTTATTTTGAAATATTCATATTGAGAGTTTTATTGAAACAATTGTTTATATCATTTATTGCACAAATATATGTTTTATCTAATGATTTCTCATATCATTTTCATGATGTAGACAATCCTATAGTACTAGCTATAGGCCTTGACCAAGGGAGTTGGAGTAAAACTGGAGAGAAAAACCCCTGTCACTTTGAAAAAATACCAGGTGAGATTTATTTTCTACAGCAAATTAGAGACTTTTACTATACCCCTTCCAATACACTTCTTGACTGCTTTAAAAGTCAAGACAGTAGCCAATAGCAGACCACTGAGAACCAAAGAACCAGAAACCAGAAATGCAGAAAGATCCATACCAGAGAAACAAAACACTGTGCACTTGTTTCACAGAAAACAGCAATAATACTTGATGCAGGTTGCAAAGCTACACCAGAGAAACCAGTTTCCAAAGTTGAGTTAAATGAAAAACTAACCTTGCAACAAACACAGCCAATTGTGGCCAAAAAACAGTGAAAACTGAGTGAGAAACAAGGATATCACCTCCAGATGGTTGTATGATAATTAAGGTTGCACCAAACTGTCTTATTCACTATACACACACAGACCACTATCTAAGAGCCCATGCACACCAACGAATTTGGCGTTCTTGAGTGCCAAATTGCATAAAACCCCTCTAGAAACACTTCCCAGCCTTCTAGCACCAAGGCAGGCGGCCGGCCAAGAAGCGGCCAGACCTCCATGAAGCCAGAAAACCACCAAAAACCTCTAAAAGTATTTTGGGCTTTATTAGAGGTTTTTGGTGGTTTTCTGGCTTCATGGAGGTCTGGCCGCTTCTTGGCCGGCCGCCTGCCTTGGTGCTAGAAGGCTGGGAAGTGTTTCTAGAGGGGTTTTATGCAATTTGGCACTCAAGAACGCCAAATTCGTTGGTGTGCATGGGCTCTTAGATAGTGGTCTGTGTGTGTATAGTGAATAAGACAGTTTGGTGCAACCTTAATTATCATACAACCATCTGGAGGTGATATCCTTGTTTCTCACTCAGTTTTCACTGTTTTTTGGCCACAATTGGCTGTGTTTGTTGCAAGGTTAGTTTTTCATTTAACTCAACTTTGGAAACTGGTTTCTCTGGTGTAGCTTTGCAACCTGCATCAAGTATTATTGCTGTTTTCTGTGAAACAAGTGCACAGTGTTTTGTTTCTCTGGTATGGATCTTTCTGCATTTCTGGTTTCTGGTTCTTTGGTTCTCAGTGGTCTGCTATTGGCTACTGTCTTGACTTTTAAAGCAGTCAAGAAGTGTATTGGAAGGGGTATAGTAAAAGTCTCTAATTTGCTGTAGAAAATAAATCTCACCTGGTATTTTTTCAAAGTGACAGGGGTTTTTCTCTCCAGTTTTACTCCAACTCCCTTGGTCAAGGCCTATAGCTAGTACTATAGGATTGTCTACATCATGAAAATGATATGAGAAATCATTAGATAAAACATATATTTGTGCAATAAATGATATAAACAATTGTTTCAATAAAACTCTCAATATGAATATTTCAAAATAAAATATTAAATTCATTTCCAGCCATGAAAATATCTAACCAAAATAGACTAAATTTCAATTTTTTGTGCCTAATTTTTTTTATATTTGAACAAATATAATGAAATCCTACATTTTATATGTAAACGGAAACTGACATAGGTAACTGATATGACATAATTTAAAATAAGGCAAAGCTTTTGTCTCAATTTATCACATTTGTGGTGCATTTTCTTTAAAACATCAAAATGAGCCAAAATTCAAATATATGTATTGCAAAGAATTTAATGATTTTGGAGACAACAGAAAAAAACCATGAATAAAACCATACATGAAGCACCAAAAATTAAAAACCAAAAGTAAAGAAAATTATTATTTTGAGCACACAAAAAGTATAGGAGAAGATTATTCTAATGCTCAATATTTTTTGATTAAATTTTCCTATATAAGTCTGAGGCACAATTTAGTATTTTCATTGGGACACTCTTTATCCATTTTCATAGCCAGTTCAGCATCTTTGGTAAGCATTTTATTCTTAACTAAAAATTTTCCCAACTCATTCCCCTCTTTCATTATTTTGACTTGATCAGCCCAAAGCTCTCTATCTGGGGATTCCTCTCATTTTCTGCGCTTTAAAGATTTGATGCCAGGTGGTCTGACCATAGAAGATGTTACTGGGGAGGGTTGAGGTGTAGAAGAATCTGAGGGGTGATATTCCTGAGGCTTGGAATTGCTTGCAAGCTGCACAATTTGCTGAGTTGTATCACCATTCCACTTGGGTGCATATTATAAGATTTCCCAGGCACCATCCAGTTTGAAGGGTGTACCTTTTGATTGTCTGCTGTACTCTTCATGGGCTATTTAGATCCACATAGTAGGGTTAAATACACTGGGTGGATGTTTTTAAAGAGAGTTGTATACTCCTGAAAATTTTTGAGTTGCAGTGTTGATATGACTCCAGCTGCTTACAATGATGAGTAATTTTTAAATGAAAAAAATGGGTTAAAAGAGCTTACTGAACTTGCATTTGGTTGGAATCCCGTGGGTTTCCAACTTTGTAAAGATTGAAATCTTCAATTAAAGATTTGTAAAACATATTTCCAGTCTGATTGGTGCCAAAGAGTGGTCTTTGGCTCATATGAAGCCACAACTTTGCAAGTTGAGTATCTTCAGTGGTTGACCAATTTTTAGATTGGGAATCTCTTGCACTGTTGACAGGAGTACTTGGTGGAGGTTTCATGGGTAAGGGGGAAGTAGGACTCAATGATATGTCTATAGGGAAAGAACTCTGGCTCATTGTAGAGACAACAAAAGATAACAAGCAAGCAGTTTATTTAGTGAATTTGATTGGTATTAAATGTGGTATTTCTCACATTATCACAATCTTTTATGTGTGATATTTGATTAAATTTATTTGATTATTAATGGATTTTCAATAACTCCTGATTAATTGAGGCAACCAGCTTTTCATTGTGAGCTTAAAAACTTTACATTTAACTGATGGTATGTCTCAACTGGAGGAAGAGGAGAGATTTTCAGCAGAAGGAGAATCAATATAGTGTAAATACCTTAAAAATGCAAGTCCCAGCCATATTTTTAGTGATTTTTAATGTTATTTGGGGGATTGCCAATATTATAAACCTTTCATTAAGCTAGATGTGGAATTTGATCCCAGCCATGTTTTCAACTTTAAAAATGCATATTATGTCCATTTATATATACAATTGTACATTCTGGAAGAAAAATAAGTGCAAGAAAAAAAAGTGTAAGAAAAAAAAGTGAGAAAAAAAAGAGTAAGAAAAATATTTTGCAACATTGGGATTTTTGTTTTATTTCAAGATGAGCAGAGATTTATTCAACAGTATCTGTCAGGACCTACAAAATCATAACCATTTTTGTTTATGGAAAAAGGCAAGTTGTGTAATATTTCAAAATAATAGTCATAGTTTAATTGTGTTACATTTACTTAGGATTGCTGTGACCAAGTGGGTTTGACACCAGAACAGAAAATGACAGCTTTTCTACAACAACTAGCATATGGTATTTCAGCTTATAGCACTGATGAGTATGTCTGTATTGGAAAAACTACTGTCCTGAGAGCACTAAAGCACTTCAACAAAGATATAAATAGCTTATATGGAAAGGAATACTTACAAGAACCTAATACTTCTGAAAAGAAAATTATATTGAGAGAGTACAAAGAACAAGAATTTCCAGGATGTCTTGGTTTGTTATATGGGATGCACTGGGTGTGGAAAAATTTCCCAGCAGCTTGGGAAGGTCAGTTTCAAGGAAAAGAAGGCACACCTACAGTGATACTTGAAGCTGTGGCTAGCAAGAACATGTGTTTTTGGCTTTACTTTTTTGGAACTCCTGGAGCGCTCAATGATATAAATGTTCTCCATAGAAGCAACATATTTGACAGATTATTGGCTGGCACTCAAGATGAGGTGCATTTTAAGATAAATAATCATAGATATAAAAATGTGTATTACCTGGCAGATGGAACTTATCCTCCATGGATAATTCTTGTCAAGACTATACCCCACCCACAAGATGAAGCAAGTCAATACTTTTCCAAACTACAAGAAGCTTCACAAAAAGACATCAAGTGTTCCTTTTGAGTATTACGTGCACAATCGGGAATCATTAAACAGCCATGCTGTCTATGGAGGAGAGAAATAGTCAGCAAAATAGTGACATGTTGTGTCAGCCTGTATATCTCCAGGACTGAGTAAAAAGTAATTATAAGTTATGTTAAACACATGAACTATACATGGGAATAATAAATAAGAGTACACAAATAGTATACATAAGTAAAATTATGATAATACACAAAAAATGCCATTATAACACCTTATATACACGCATATATCCACCTTTTATAGGTCTTATGTACTTAATATTAAGTTGGAATATGTTAGGGTAATCTTAAGAACCTTAAGTATAAGGCTACATAATTTTTAAGTACACTTAAAGCTGTTATATTCATTGTTTTATGCAAAAAACAAGAAATGCGCTTTATTTCACTTAAAAGTTGACTATATGCGCTATAAAATTGAGAATATCAAAATTGCGCTTTGACAGATCAATTGTGCTCATTTAGAACTATTGATTTGGCTATTTAAATGCATAAAAATAACACTTTTCAAATTTGGTGTTTTTTATGCCAGAAATGGCTTCTGTGTACTGGCCACATACTGCCTGCTTTTTTCCCATGTGAATAGCTTCATTTTTAGCAAAGTTAGCTTTTTCACACTATAATTACCCCACATTCTACGCCCACTGTGGGGAAACACACTAAAGTAGGAGACAGGCGCTTATTTAGTGTCCTAGCTTAATTAATAATGCATTGACCTTGTTTATATGCACTAATTTCATTAATAACCTCACTCTTGGCACTTTATTTCATCACCAAGCTTAAATTTGCCTAATTTTAGTCAAGGATTTACCTGTGCAAGAGCCTGCCAAGAACTGCATGTAGTTACCCCACATCTCACGCTCTTTTTTAATTTTTTGGGTGGTTTCTCAGTCAATTTTGGTTATTTTTGAATGGGAATTTCACGTAGTATAATGTCAGGATTAGCCCCATTATTTCTACAGTCAATCCCCCTTATTATTAAGCTATTATTAACCTTAAAAAGTCTCCTTTAGTCTTTAATATTATTGTTTTATACGCATATACTCTCTTTTTGTCTTTTTCTTTAATTTTGATGGATTTCCCTTATTATTGCAGGATTTTGGCGGGTGTTACTCTTCTAATTATGTCATGGGTTACTGGGAATGTTGATGGGCATGTCTATTAGTTGTTTAGAGGCGTCATTAACTGTGTATTGGGTGGTACATCAAGGGAATCATTGGGGAACTCAGTGTGTATAAAAGGAGGAGGTTTTTGGGTTGTATTTCTTCATTCTTTATCATTACAATTTAACCAATATAACCAAACCAATTACAATACATATCAATTAGTACTTTTATAAGACTTTTGAACAGTATCTGAATTTATATAATCTATTTTTCTACCAACTATAAAGATTGTAAGCCATATATAAGAATAGTGAGAATTATATTACTGAGACCTCTATATTTGATTATATTTTACAACTTAGTGGATTAAAACTACAGTATTCATATAGGACCATTAAAATCTTCTAGACAACTGACTATTCAAGCTAGTTCACGTCCTTGTACTTGACCCTAGCCTGACATGTTGTATAATATTACACAACATGATCATTGATTCAAAATCTATGACAGATCAATTACTATAGAACATACACAATATATCAAGTCAAGTAGTTGAAAGTCATCATGATCCTGCCTTGTTCAACAGTATATCTCACTTTATGCAGGGGAGTCAAGATCTACACAGCTCAACTAACCACTTCCAAATACGAGAAGATTTAAGAAGTCATAACTGTGCAAGTAGGGATACTGTAAATGAAGAGTAATTAAAAATAATAGTTTTCTTTAAATAAAAAAACCACTGAATATGTCTAGTTGAAAAATTATCATACCTTTATTTTTATTAAGTCCTATAGTTTCTTCCATTTAAAAAACGTGAACAAATATTATTAAAACCCAAAAAAAAAATTTTATACATAAGTAAAACATAATTTTTTTAAAAAAATTAGTTAAAACTTATTTCCAATTAAAAAAATAAATAAAAATGCATACCCAAAAAATTTTTGTTGAGGGTCCATTATCATGAAATTTATTTGCAAAAGAGGTGTAGCAATTAATAATTTGATAATTCATAGGTAGAAATGGGAAATTGGCACACATAATAATTTAAGGATTTTGCAATTGGGTTGTTTTTATAATATAAAACTAATATTTACATAGCAAAAATAATTTTATAATTCATAGGCAGAAATGAGACATTGGCAACAATAGTAATGTAAAAATTTTGAGATTTGGCTGTTGTTATATAATATAATATAATTAATATTAATAGAATATATATAATTATAATATATAATATTTTAATTACATGGTATGAGGAGGGGATGTTCTGCAGAAAAACCCTCCTTATATATTGCAAGGCAACCCTCTAAGACCAGTAGATTTCCCACTGTCCAGTCATGTTTAGAGGGACCACCTGAATCCAAAATTCCTCACTCCTGGTAGATTGAGGCATTTTTTCATCTTTTCTGAGAAAAAAAATTACTTACCCTGTCAAGGTACGCTTTTGGTCTAGAAGATTTGGTATGAAGTTTTATGAGGATTTTAAGGGTTAAAATGGATTCTCAACAATATGGTACGTATTTCTTAATCTAAGTGATTTAATTACTCAAATAAAAGAGGTAGGATTTAAATATTGATATAATTTATAGATTAGAGTTACGTTATTGTAAATACTAATGTTATAGAATATAAGAATAAGTTTTGATTATTTGTAGTTGTAATAAAATAATGTAGTAAAGGAATGATTCAAAAACAACCAAAAGAGAGGCCTTATATAGGCAAAGGAGGGACAAAGCACGGCAATCAAATTCTAAAAACAGTAGTATGAGAGAGAGAGAAAAAGAATATTCCAGAAGGAGTATTTTCAAATAATAAAGTTGTTCTAAAAAGAAGGTGTCAAAAAGATGTATTTACAGAGTATGTCAGAAATACATCAATTTATTTAATATTTACTGTAGAAGTCAATTCTAAATAAGAAATTTGAATTTTTGTATATATTTAATATTATTTGAATATTAAAATCTTATTTTAATTTAAAATTTATTTTTTAATATAATTCTTTATTTCTTCCAACCTGTCAAATGAGCACGGTGTTAGAGAAAAAATATAAGGGACAATTTTATATTTAATTTTAATTATTTATTTAATTTTATCATTCTGTAATTAGTTAATTTATTATAAGTAATTTTAATGTAACTAATTAATTAAATAATTAAAATGATAAGGTGCGGCTTCATCCAGTAAATAATTAATTATTTCACTGGGTAAGTCTAGTAGCCTGGCTGACATACCCTTACCTGGCCCCAAAAAAACCCAGGTTTCTCCTGGAAAATACGGATAGTAATATTTTAGAAACTAAAAATCAAGAGTTAGCCAAAGGAAAAAAATTAGTAAGAAAAACAAATTAAAAATAAAAGAAAAAAAATATTTACCTACTAAAAAGGAAGGAAGAGCCAAAGAAAAATGAAATGGTAAGAAAAAAAAATTAAATCTAGTAAAAAAATGAGAGAGCCAAAGGACAAAAAAATTAAAAAAAACAAATTACAGAGAAGAGAAAAAAAATTTACCTACCTAAAAAAAAGGAGATCCAAAGAAAAAAGGAAATAGTAACAATAGCAAATTAAAAATAAGAGAAAAAAGATTTTGTCAGCCAGGCTGTCTCAGGAGCCCAGTAAAATGTTATAATACTTTATTGGAACCATAAGAGGGAATAAATTTATGCATTTTACGTATTTAAAATATAATATTTTATTGGATAATGAAATTATATAAATATTTTATAAATAAGTAAAAAAATTATTGTATTAATTTTATTATTAAGTAAATTATTTATATACTTGAATATAAAATAATATATATTATATTCCATAAATCATGGTGCATTTTTATGTATTAAATATTTATAAATTAATAATTAATTATTTATAAATATATATTAGGGGGTATCAATGTTCAGGGATCAGCAATTAAATTAATTGCGGATAAAAATTCTTATACCCCAATTATCTTCTGCAATTATTTTTGCTAACAATTGGGTTATTAGACACTTTACGTGTCAATGTTCACCTCTTATCCGACATTTTTTTACTCAATTTTTCATAACCACATCTTGGACAACTTTCTGTCATAACCACATCTTGGACAACTTTCTGTCATAACCACATCTTGACCTACTTTCTGCCATAACCACATCTTGGACTACTCTCTGGATATGGCTTCTACCTTGCTGCACACTCACATTCTATCCGCTCAGAACCCCTCACCATCTCATCTGCTTGTTTCTGCTCCTTTTCATCTTCATTTATATTTTAACATGCCTCGTCATCCTAGATCTTCTCAAAGGCAGCCATCACCCAGTTGTTCTTCAAATCCCACTACTCTCTCTTTCCCCCGCTCAGCCAAGAAATCTAAGACCGTTCAATTAAAAAAAGATGATAATCTCATTCTTATCAACTGGCTTAAAACCAAATCTAACTATGATTCTTGTTTTGGTACTGAGTATGCCACTAAAGTAGGACGGCCCCCCACATCAAAAGTTAATGGCTATCTTCTAATGGCAAATGAATTACGGAATAAGACCAAGGGAAGGATTAATCTTTTGCCTAAACAAATGTCTGAACAATTCAAGAATTACCAAGCAAAATACAAGAAGGCAAAGGCTCTTTCATCTTCCACTAGTTTTGGGGTTACCAAAAACAATATAACTAAGGGCATAAAATCCATAGACAATAAACTTGAAACTTTATGTCCTTACTTTAAAGAGATGGATGCAACTTTTGGAGAGCGAGCTGATGTTAATCCTGTAAACATGTTGGATGGTGAAGATCCTATCTCCAAACATGATGTTGAAGCAAATCTTTTCCCATCCTCTTCCTCCACTCAAGCCTCCCCTCATTTGAATGAGACTTATCTAGATATCTTTTCTGTAGATCCTATAGGTGATTTAACCCAACCAAATCTAACTCAGGTCTGTTTCTTTTTTCTTTTATCTTATCTTTTCTATTTTTTATCTACTTATCTTTTTCTTATTTCTTAAAAGGCTGATGAACAAACCCAGGATCCTCAATCAACTGAGTCTGAAGGTAGTGACAATGATGAGGAGGAAAATATGACTTTGAACAAGAAGCGTAGGGCTTCAAGTAGTCTAAATTTCCACTCACAAAGAAGACAAAAAAGTGATACTTCATCACAAACCCCTTTTTCGTCTATGGAACAATTTTTAGAGAAACGTGATGCTGGTAAGTGATACCATACCTCTTATTACTTTACTCTACTTTTCTTCCACTTTATATTAATTTTTATTATCACTCCAGAACAAGTAGAAATTGCTAAAGAGACTCTAAGCTTTGAAAAGAAGAAATATGAGCTCTCTTTAAGGAGGGTTGATAGGCTACAATATTTGGAAGAGAGGAAGTAAGAGCTCTCTTTAAGGAAGGATGATCGGGCCCAAGATTTGGAGGAAAGGAAGTACCAGCTCTCTTTACGGAAGGATGATTGGGCCCAAGATTTGGAGGAGAAGAAGTTTGAGTTAACTCTAAGTATTGAAAAATCAAAAAAAGAGGAGAAAACGCTCAAACATCAAAACCTATTAGAGCAGATGAAATATAAGTTTGATCATGAAGAAAATTCCAAAAAGAAAGATTTCTTGATAGAATGTGTTAAAGCTAATAAATCTGTTGAGAAAATTGAACATTTAAAGAAATTTTTAAATGACTAGTTTGTTTTATTTCTCTCACACTTCAACTGTTCATATTTATTTGTACATAAAATTTCCAATAATTTCCTTTATTTCATTACTCTATCTATCATTAATGATTTTTTGTATTTTAATGTTAAATATTCTTTTTTTAAATAAAATTTTCATGTCTCCTTTGAAAATTTCACGATCCCCCACCCCTGGATTTTTTTGAAGTAAGGGGTGGGTAACACCAAAATTCTTTCATGTCATGAATCTTGAAAGTCTTGTATGAAACTTTGGCTTTACTACCCCCTGAATTTTACCAGTATCCCAAAAATTCTTACATTTCAAGAATTTCACAAGTCTTATAAGAAATTTTGGCAAAACCCCCCATGGATTTTATTGAAGTAAGGGATGGGTATCACCAAAAAAATTTCACCAAAATATTTACAAGTCAAAAAAATTCTATATCTGTTTAAAAAAATTGGCAATACTCTCCCCTGCATTTTATTGAAGCAAGGGGTGGGTATCACCAAAATTTTTCTAAGTCATCAATTTCACATGTCAGATTTGAAAATTTGGCAATACCCCCCCCCTGCATTTTATTGAAGTAAGGGGTGGAAGTCATCTAAATTTAATATTATTACATAAATTATTAAATAAATATCTAATATATATCAATTTCCCTAGTTTAAAGTAATGACAATTCCTCAAGCCAAAATGCAGACTAAGTCTAGAAACAAAAGTTTGGGACTTTCCACAGGTATAGGCAAGAGGAACCCCATGAAACAAATAAATGTTATCATGATTACCTGTTATACAAAAAAAGGTCGTTGGCTCATCACATTACTTGAGCAAATTGATATATAAAAAATATTTATTAAAAATTTATGAAAAAATATAATTTTTTTGATGACAACTCTAATCCCCATACTTTTTGGATCTAGATAAAGTTTTTTTAAATCGAATAACTTTAACTTATTGATTCTTTGAATCAACTTATGACTGATTTTAAATGAGCAACCAAAATGTGTTAAATCTTGACAGGATTCCAAACCAGGAGGTGCTCTGGTCGTTTGATGATTATCCTTAGAAGAATTCCAAATAGTTTTGATGATACCATTTCCCAAAACAAAATCAATTATGCACCGGTGGTCTGGAAAATATAAACCATGTCCTTTGATTTTAGCTGGAGATGGTATTGGGTGGCCAGTTATTGGATTGATATATGAGAATATACCAAAAGTAAGAAAATTGGCATCATTCCTATCATATGAATCCTATTGTGAAATCCAGAATGAGTGATAACAACATTAGAAAATAAAAGATATTTGTGGCTGATATCTTCCCATTCGGAGTCACACCAATTCGGCATTCCAAATTTGGTTGCAAGTTCATGATTTTTTTAAAATGCTTTATTACAGAGCTTTTTGAGTCAAAAAGCAAGAAAAGAGTTAAAGGAAGGTAGAGTGTCCCATAAGTGAAAATCTTCATCTTTTTGAGCTTTAGTGATATTCTTGACCAACGAATATATGCCTATATAAATGAAATAAGTGAAATGATATTAAGAATGGAAATAAAATTATTAGACATACCAAGAGTATATCCTTTAACAAAACCTGGTCTCCAACCAAATCCAATAATGATACCACCCAACAAATTTGTATTCCTTATAGGTAATCGAACCAAAGCCATTTGATAAAGAGTTATGATAAGATCCGATAGTTGATTAAAAGTTTCATCTTTTACACTATCAAATGAATGAACTTCCAAAATGAATTGAGCCTTATAAGTATTACTGATAACTGCAACAACTCGATCATCACCAAAATCGGTTAGATATTTGATATCTTCTGGTAATTTTTTCGGATATTGATTTTTTTATCTACTTTAGTTTTATGAAAAAAATGTTTGGGTTATGATGAAAATAACTTTCACAGAGAATTTTTTTTTCAGATATCTTTTCTTCTGATGAGACTGATTATCTTTAAATTTTTTTGATGATTTAGATGATGAATTTTTTTTTCAGATATCTTTTCTTCTTATGAGACTGATTATCATTAATTTTTTTTTGATGATTAAGAAGATGATTGTATGGAAGTTGATTTTGAAGAAGATGATAGAGATGATAAAGAAAAAAAAGATGAAGATAAGAGAGAAGTAAGGGGTGAATCTGAAGAAGAAGACATTTTTTTGATCTGAAAAAAAAATTAATTGTCAATAAAATTTCAACTCAATTTTTTTTTAAAAAAAAATTCTCACCTAATAATAAAAAAAGCTGTTTTTTTATTTGAAAAATAAAATTGGAAAAAAAAAACCAAACAAAACAAAAAATCAGTAAAAATTTTTCAAAAAAAATAATTTATCAAAAAAAAACCTGAGGTTTTATTTTTAAAAAAAAAATAAATGCAAAATCCTTTAAAAAAAAATTAAATCAAAAAAAAAAATTTCAGTAAAAATTAAATCAAAAAAAAAAAATTAAAATTAAAAGTGAACCTGAAGATTGGTTATTAAAAACCTTCTCACAAGATCCTGAAAAAAAAAAAAAAAAAAAAAAATTCAGTAAAATCAAAATCAAAACAAAAAAAATTTTTAAATAAAAAAAAAAATCAGAAAAATTATTTACTAGAAAAATTAAAAATTAAATTATAAACCTTTTTTGATTTGAAAATAAGAGGGACAGTCCTTAACAGAAATAATTTTTTTTTTCTATAATACTGCCAAAAAAATTAAAAAATTAATCAAATTTACAAATAAAAATTTGTTAGTATATTAATTTGAAAGTAGGTAACCCCTCTTTATCTCCCATAAATGTCCCCTTTTCCCCTCCTTTATTTATTTGAAATCCCCTTACAAATCCCTCCCTCCTTGCCTCAAAAGTCCCCTCAAATCCTCTCCTTGCCTGCCTCAAAAACCCCCTGAAACCCCCTGCTTAATTGTCTTAAAACCCCCCCAAAAACCCCCCTTTACCCTTCTTTATATGTCCCAATCCCCCCTATCCCCCCCCCTCTTTAGCCGTCTCAAACCCCCTCCATTCCCCTCTCTTTAGCCGCCTCAAACCCCTCCCTTCCCCCCCTTCCACTCGCCTTACCCCCACCCACTCCCTTACCTCCTCCTCTACCCCCCCCTCTCCTTGTTAATGAACAGTCGGTAACAATTGTTTGTTAAGAAAAAGGGGGGGGAGAGGAGGAGGTAAGGTAGTGGGTGGGGGGGGGAAGGGGGGGTTTGAGGCGGCTAAAGAGAGGGGAAGGGGGGGGGTTGAGGAACATAAAGAGAGGGGAAGGGGGGAGTCTTGAAGCGCCTTTAAAGAGGGGAAGGGGGGGTGATGAGGGACCTAAAGAGGGGGGAAAGGGGGGATTTGAGGCAGCTAAAAAGGGGGTAAAAAGGGGGTATTGAGACAGGTAAAAAGAGGGAAAAAGGGGGGCCTTGAGGATGATAAAGAGAGGTGAAGGAGAGAAAAAAAAACAAAAAAATGAGAAAAAAGAGAAAAAAACAAAAAAAAATTAGTTTACCCTAGAACAAAAATAAATGAAGCACTTACAAAAAAAACAAAAAAAAGCAAAAAAAAGCAAAAAAAAAAAAATCATGATTAGCAAATAAAAAACCAAGAAAAAAGAAAAAAAATGACCTACCTGGTGAGTTGAGTCGAGAAAATAAATGCAACCAAAAAAAACTGAGGGATGTTTGAGGAGAGGATGAAAAGGATATGAGTGATGAATGAAAAAAAAATCACTGACAAAATATGCAATTTCATGTTGAGCTGGTGAAAGAAAACCAATGAGCCATCCAAAAAAAAGATATTCACCGTAATTCAAAAAAAAATGAATATGCAACAAACCAAAATACAAAACCAAGTGAATAAAGTACACAAAGAGGACATTTGAAAAGTATGAAAACATAAAATTAAAAATTAATAGCGTTGCAAAGTGAAATGTTGGAGAGTGATTGGCATTATAATGGAGCGTATGCTGGTTAATTGAATGATTTGTGAATCAAGGGAGGGGAGTTCCGGTGGTGGTTCAGGATCCTCTTCTTCATAAAAATCATTCCACTCATCCTTTAAATCAGCTAGAATATTGTGGAGTATTACGCAAGTCAAGATCCAATTATTTGCAGTTTTGATCTCCAATTTTTTTTTAAATTGGATTCTGAGCTCCCAAAGACTAGAAAATTGTCCCTTTAAAATACCTATAGCATGTTCAATTTGTACTCTTGATTGTGCAAGGTGATAATTAAAGGCAGTTTTGGGGTCATTTTCTGAAGTTGCACCACTGAAAGCAGGTATAATTTACTTTCCACTTGCATATGCTGAGTCTGCAAGGAGGTACTGAGATTCATCAAAGTATGAGTCAGGAGATTGAGAAATCCTCATTCTTTGGAAGACGGAAGAGTCATGACATGATCCAGGGCAGCCACTGTGAAAAGCAATAAATTTTTTATTGACATTGCATACAAGTTGAAGGGCAATAGAGTATCTAGAAAGAAGATAAAAAGTTAGATTGTGAAAGATGAGAACTTGGAGAAGATTTTGAAGAAACCTTTTTTTGCGATCAAAATAATGGTTGCCATCATGAGCAGGCTTTTGACTCAAAGGGACGGTTGTGCCATCAAAAAAAACCTATACAGCCAGGGAAACCTTCAGCTTGCATTACTTGAGAGGATTCAAGTTGCTGTTCTGGAGTTGGCCAAGCAAGAGTTTGAGACTTGAGGGAAAGGATAGCAATCATACAGCGCTTGGTGTATAATATCACTGTACCATATCCTATGTTAAAGAGATTATCAAAACATCTTACAGCAGCACCATTTCCATTTGAGCCAAAGTGACATAGAGCAACAGCAAGTTGGATGGCAGGATTACGCTGTTTGTTATAAGAATTGTTATGGAAGATAGGATGTTCAGAAATGAGTTGATAAAGTTTGAAGAAAGAATTGGGAGAAGTTCTAAAAAGTTGCGTGAAGTTTAAATGAGGAATTTTGAGAATGGAGGCCAGATTATATTGGGGATCAAGATGAAGATTTGGCCCCCTGGTGATGATGTAACGCTTTTTGGAAAGAAAACACATATAAGCTAAAGCATCTTCCAAATCAGAGTCAGATTTATAGTAAAGAACTAAAAGAAAAGTGATAGCATTCATTGTTGAGTGAAGTAGCTTCCTAGTAGAGAGGTGCTTAATTGTTGCCGGTGGAAGGGTTATGTGATGAGGGAAGTGGGAATTCACCGCCAAATGTGCAGTTGGGGTGTGTAGATAGAAAAAAACTTAAGTGTTCGCCACCAAAATTAAGTGGCATAGAGTGAGGAAAGACTTAAGGATGGCATCAGCAATTATGAGTCATGTGACTTTCTTGCAAATCCATCATGGATGCGATGAGTTTGGGATCAGGAATTAGGAATGGAAATTGGGGTATAAGAGGCGGGATAATGCGTTATCGTGGATAAGAATCTTCCACAATTAATAATGTCTGATCCTGGGAAAAAAAATTCCTGATCCCTAATTGCAGATCCCTGAACATTGATACCCCCTATTATAAGTTTAATGATAAAATTAACTTATAATGTAATTAAAACTTAATTAATAAAATTTATATCTTATATAAAACTTTTCAAATTCTATTATCCATAAATATTGGGCGCTTTTTTGACCCTTAATTGTGTCAGAAAAATTATTAAATAAGCTAAAACACTTAATTAAAAAAATAAATTGAAATCCTTATTTTTAATTAGTAATTCCTTAAATTAATTACTTTTTCACTTAATAGAGGGTATCAAAGTTAGAAATTTATAATTATTTAAAAGGTATTTCACAGCACAAAAAGAAAGCCAGAAACTTAAAATTAATCTGCAGTAAAAAGATGTTTAGAGGGTACAATATGGCATATTTTAAAAGAAAATCATGGTTGTTTTGGTGAAATTAGGTATTTTGAAATGGAAGTTTTCTAACTTTGATACCCCCTAATTTAGTTATTATTCAATGGGATATCTAAAACAAATTAGTAATTCCAGTTTTGGGCCCAAAATGATTATAAAAATAATTGCATGAAAATGTCATAATTATTGTTTCAATTAAAACACCTAAAGCACTCATTGTCATACATGTTTCAGGATATATTACTCACAGTTCTCAGGTTAAAATCTTGTTTAGTTACTCACTATTCTAATTAACTGGTTTGGGAATGGATGGTGGGAAAATTAGTTACTTACTCATGGGTTAATTACTTGTTTTATATTTTTCTCTAAATATCCATGTTTCTCTTAGTTCTTTTTATTTCTTTTGTTTCACTTCATTACTATTGTGTATATACTCATTTGTGGCGCTTCAGAGGTTCCCTTGCCTATAAAAAGGCCTTGGGTAATCCCCTTTAGCCCCATCACTTACATTACTTATTAGAATTTAAATATATTCTATTATTATTTTTGTGTGACACTACAGTCCTCTTATAAATACTATATAAATAAATTGGTTACTTTAAGATTTTTAGTAACTAGTAAATGGTATTTAAGAAGAGAAGAATAAAATACTTACTGAATCAGAATCCCAATTAATCCACTGTCATTTGTCTTGTCAAAATTCCTAAAATTGTCATTGAACTCCCTTTAAATATTTCCCTTGTTCTCTTCTTTTATTTCTTTTCGTATTATTTTCTTTAAGTTCTTCCACCTTCTACTTTCTTCTCCTTTACCTTTCTTCTTCTTCTCCTTCTTCTAGAAAACCATCCCACAGATTTACTTACTAAAAAAATAGGAGTGCCAAAGGACAGCCAAAGGAAAAGGAAAGAGTAAGCCACTGGAGAAAATATTAGCAAGAAAATTTTAATTGGTTTTTGTCACTATTTCCTTTTAGTTTGGCTCTCCTATTTTTTTAATAAATAAATCTTTTTTTCTATTATTTTTAATTTGCTGTTGTTACTATTTCCTTTTTTCATTGGCTATCCTTCCGCTGTAGACAATCCTATAATACTAGATATAGGCCTTGACCAAGGGAGTTGGAGAAAACCCAGAGAGAACATCCCCTGTCCCTTTAGAAAAATAAAGTGAGATTTACCTGCTACAGTAAATGAGTTCCTGTTTGCTAAAGCCCCTTTTCCAACACACTTGACAGCCTGATCAGCCAAGAAAGTAGTCCCCAGACAGACTACCAAACCAAAGGACTGAAATGTAGACCAATGCCCACACCAGAGAAAGCAATGATACTTGATGTAGGTTGCAAATCCAAACCAGAGACAGTAATAATACTTGATATAGCTTGCAACACTACACCAGAGAAACCAGTTGCCAAGTTAAGTTAAATGAAGAGCTCACCTTGCAACAAAGACAGCCAGTTGTGGCCAAAGAACAGTGAAAACTGAGTGAGGAACAAGGAAATCACCTCAAGATGGTTGTATGATAATTAAAGTTGCCCCAAACTGTCTTATTCACTATGTACACACAGACCACTATCTAAAAGCCCATGCACACCAACAAATTTGGCGTTCTTGAGCGCCAAATTGCATAAAACCCCTCTAGAAACACTTCCCAGCCTTCTAGCACCAAGGCAGGCAGTCCACCCAACATCGGGAGGCCAGCCTGAGGTGGCCGGACCACCCTGAAGCCAGAAAACCACCAAAAACCTCCAAAAATACCCAAAATACTTATAAAAATTTACTATGACTACTAAAACCTTTAAAACACATAATTAGGCTATAACAACATTGTGACATAAAATGTAGAGAAAAATTAGCTCATTCTAATCGTACTTAGCACTTAACCCTAAGACTTAAGGTTATCCTGTAAAACACAAAAAACAAAATTAAACAGCTATCTTTTTAAATGAAAAATGAGAAATAATCCCTTTAATACTTAAAATCAGAAAAATGTCATCAAGACATAAAATATAGAGAAAAACCGGGGCTATCCAATGGTAGTACCCACATCCCTGAAGTCCCAATATTTTCTGAATAATTCCAGAAAAACACCCAATTATTATACAATGCTAATTAAGACATATCAAAACAACACCAAATAGACCAACAAAGGGCCCCACTGTGGCATTCCACATCTGGGTATGCCACTTAGGTTTATTTTTGAAGATTAGTAGCAATTTTCTGGATTATAAGGCTGGATATTTAGAATTTTGGAAAATAATCATTATCATTGGATAGCCCAGATTTTTCTCTATCTTTTATGTCTTGATGATTTTTTATCATATTTTACTGTTTTCTTAGTGTTTTACTTGATTTAGTGACTTATAGTATTTTTTGGTGGATATGGTGTGCTGATGGAATGGCCACTGAGCTCCAGTGCTCTGGTGCACTCCCGTTTGCTCTGGTTATTTTCCAGTGCAAAAGCAAAGTGTACTGGAAAAATTCTGTCATTGTGGCAAAGTTTGGTCATGGTGACAAGATTAACTCACTGTGGCAAATTTATCTCACTCTGGCCAAATTAGCTCATTATGGCAAAATAAGCTCATTATGGCAAAAAGATCTCATTGTGGCAAAATTTTCTCACAATGGGAAAGTCTAATCACCAGTGCAAAGCTTGGCTATTGTGGCGAAATTTGGTTAGAATTTATTATGCTTGTTAGATCAATAGTTTATTGTAGATCCTGTGCATGTAGGGTATTGTTGGAAAGGTCTGGAGTAGGAGAATCAGATTGAAAGGGAAAATCTTAGTCTTCAACAGATTTATTTGTCTTTTAGTTTTGATATGGAGAGTCTTTTTGGATAATTAGAACCACATTCATATTTTTCATTACTAAACAAAATTAAATAAAACTATAATACCCTTATAACATTTATATTTTTCATAACACTGTTGAAATACAATACAACAATTATATTTTCATCACATATAGGGTATCATTGGAAAGGTCACCATCTCAGTGAATTGTTTTTATTTTTTCCTCATTAAAATAAAATCTTTATAAAAATATATAAGTCTATCTTTTCAGATCTTTCACTGGTACACCTTAATTGTTGTCATCAGTATTTCTTTTCCAACAGCTGCTACTTCTAAATCTCAATAAGAGTTCATAAAATCAGAGTTTCATCTATATTTTATATCAATTCAAGTAGACTAGTAAGCCTAGTTATTTGAGCAACCCTTATTTTACTTAGAAGGACAGGGTTTTCTACGGTGTACACAATCCTATAGTACTAGCTATAGGCCTTGACCAAGGGATTTGGAGAAAGCCCAGAGAGAAAATCCCCTGTCCCTTTAGAAAAATAGAGTGAGATTTACTTGCTAAAGTAAGTTGGTTCCTGTTTGCTAAAGCCCCTTTTTCAACACACTTGACTGCTTGATGAGCCAAGAAAGTAGTCCCCAGACAGACTACCAGACCAAAGAACTGAAATGTAGACCAATGTCCACAGAAGAGAAAGCAAAGATACTTGATTTAGGCTGCAAATCCACACCAGAGACAGCAATAATACTTGATATAGCTTGCAAGACTATACCAGAGAACCTTTTGCCAAAGTTGGGTTAAATGAAGAACTAACCTTGCAACAAACACAGCCAATTGTGGCCAAAAACAGTGAAAACTGAGTGAGGAACCAGGATATCACCTCCGGATGGTTGTATGATAATTAAAGTTGCCCCAAACTGTCTTATTCACTATGTACACACAGACCACTATCTAAGAGCCCATGCACACCAACGAATTTGGCACCTGTACCTGCCAAATTGAATAAAAACCCTCCAGAAGCGCTCCCCAACCTTCTATAACAGAGGCAGGTGGGCCGCCAGACGTCAGAGATGCCACCTGAAGTGGTCCGGCCTCCCTGAAGCCAGAAAACCAATAAAAACATCTAATCTACTTAGAAAAATTCACTACAACTACTAAAACCCTTGAAACACAAAATTACGCTATAACAACATTGTGACATGAAATATAGTGCTAAATTAGCCCTATCTAATAGTACTAAGCACTTAACCCTAAGACCTAAGGTTAGCCCATAAAACGCAAAAAACAAAATTAAACAGCTATCTTTTGTAACTGAAAAATGAGGAAAAGACCCCTTAAAACTTAGAATATGAAAAATATTATAAGGACATGAAATATATAGAAAACCCAGGGCTATCCAATGATAGTACCCACATACCCGCAGTCCCAATATTCACGGAATAAAACCAGAAAAACACTCAATTCTTCAAAAGATGCCAATTAAGACATGCACAAACAGCGCCAAACAACACAACAAAGGCCCCTGCCAATGTTGGAAGACAACAACGGTTTATCCAACTCCTTCGGATTCTGCTTACAGCAAGGCGACTGTAAGAGTCTACCTACACCGCCAACGTTGAGAGACCACATCCTCCCTCCAATAGAGAATTTCCACATTCTCCTACATCACAACCACCATGTTCAGCTTTCTTTCCAAATCTGCTACTGACATGGGTCCTTGCCAATACTGCATTGACAGCAATCTCATCTGTACCATAACACCTCCAGCTCATCCCTACAGAACCTCCTGTGATGCCTGTCACTCTAGGAAAAAGACTTGTTTCAGACCTGGTCCATTGTCCTCTTCAACATATTCTACTCCTTCACAACCTGATCCGCCTTCAACCAGCACCAAAAGATCCAGACCATCCATCCTAATCCCCAGACTGGTCAACAAATTACACCCTTCAAAAAAGTGTGCCAACCCTGCTACAAACACTAGCTCTTCCATCCCTGGTCCTTCTAATGGTAAGGCCAATACTTCTTCATACTGAAATTCAATCTGACAAATTTCTAGTTCATTCTGATGCAGACAGTGATGATGACAATGTGGGAACCCTTATAGAACCCCCACCTAATCCATTGCCAACCATCAAAGACAACTTCCAACAACATTCTTCTCAACAGAAGCATCTCATCCTGGATTACTTCCAATCCACTCCTGCCAGGAACCCACAGGACCTTGAGAAAAGAAAGAACCTCATCCACCAGCTCAAAGCCAATGCTGAAAATTTTGTTACATCTCTTGATTCTTTTCTGTAATTACTTCTTGCCTGAAAATCTTGATTTAGAAATAAAAATAAAAAAACTACTCATTTTAAAGTCCTGGGGGAATAATCCTCAGTTTTAAGTCTTAGGGGACTAACAGCCCTCATTTTATTGTCTTGGGGGACTCAAAAACCCTCAGTTTATAGTCTTGGGGGACTCAAAACCTGAATCAAAAAGACAGAACCAGAGATAAAAACATTAAAGACCAAAGAAACACACTAACATTCTGGGGTAACTGTTCTACAGAGCAGTCAGCTCATCAGTTACCCCCACCCTTGCCTTAGCAAAATTCAGAGACTCCCCCTTGGATTCCCTCTGTCAGAATCACACCAAATCCACATTATCAGTTTATAGTCCTGAATGACTCAACCAAAAACCATCCTCAGTTTATAGTCTTGAAATACTGTACCATTTCTCAGTTTAAAGTCTTGATGGACTGCCAGTGTTCAGTTTAAAGTCTTGACGGACTATCCACATTTTGCATATAAGGGCAGAGCCACCTCCATGCACAGTGCTCCACAGCCAACCTGCAGAACTTCCACTCTTTCTTCATTATCTACACATCACTGACAAAATTTTCATTCATCTCTTTTCTCTTCATTATTTTTCCTTCACAGATCATGGCTGAATCTCCAGACTTTGACCCATCGGACCTTCCCTGTTTCACTGCTCCAAAGGACTTTGCTTGTAAACAGTGCATCCACATGTGCAGGCCTTGTACCTTCACTCTTCCTACTCCTCAAGCCAAATTCTATAACAGAGCCTGTGATTCTTGCAACTCTAAAAAGAAAAGATGTGACAGAGACCCCAACTATCCAATACCTCCGCCTTCACCTTCACACAAATATATTTCCAGATCTCCTACCAGGTCACCAGAACTTGAGCCTGCTTTTTCTTCTTTATCTTCTGCTCCTTCCAGAAGATCACGCCATTCTATTCCCAAAACACTCTCTAAAAGACCTGCTTAATCTTCTCAAGAATCTGCTTTTATCTCAGAAAATTTGGCCAAATAAGCTTCAAAATCAGCTCCCAGGCTGCTAAACTGCATCCAGGTGGCCCGCCCGCCTTTCCAGAAAGCAAAAATCAGGCTCAAAACTCCCAAATTCAGCCAGATAACAGCCAAAATACACCATTAAACACCAACAACTCTACGCAACCACCTCCTAGTGCTCCCAGAGTAATGTGTACTCACCAAATTACTTCCCCAGACAACCCCAAAAATTCCAGCAACTCTAGAAAACCTGCCAGAGGACCCTCTGAAAACACCAGAGCACGCAACTCTGCTTTCAAACAAAAATCTCCAGTTGCTTTAAGAAGAACTAACTACACCTCTCCTCTGGCCACCAATTATTTCTCTGATGGTTCCCTTTCTTCTAGATCTTCATCCAGCAAATCACAATCAGCTTCCAGGTCACCTTCTCCTGATCCTTCCTTCAACAACCCTGGTTCTCTACCACCAGTGTCCAACCCAACTGGGCCAAGCAATAATAATATCCACAACAACAACAGCAGCCCTGCTGCTCCAACCAGGCCACAGGAACGCCCTTCTTCTCCTTCATCTTCTCAGCACCATTTAGAGAATGATCATGAGAATCCATACCTCTATCTGTTTGATCCTCCTTCAACATCCATTCAGCTTTCTTCAACAGCTCAAATCCCAGCCGCTTACAAATTTGATGAGCTTCCAATCTGTAAGTACCAAATTAATAAATCCAATTTCTTTAACAGAGAAAAATTACTGATCTATTTCTTCTGTGTAGTTGGAACCCTGCCTCCTGAAACTACAATTGGGATTGGTCAACCTCTAGAAACTACCTTAATGCTGGATTATGCTGACATGAAACAACACCTAAGCATGATGTGTTCAAACATGCTTAAGGCCTTTGCCCTCCACAGTCCACTGAATGACTTTGAAAAGAATCTGAGGAAAAAGCTCCTTGATGACCACTGTAAGATGTCTAGAATAATCAAGCACACCTTCCAACACTCGATCCCCACATCTTCCACTTCTTCCCAAAAATTACCTTCCACTCCAGTACCTGACCATTACAATCTATATACTCTTTCCAGCCGCCTACACCACAATGAACACAGTTCTTCTTCCAATCCTAACAAAAAGCAAAAACACCACCATAATCCGGACCAATCGCCGGAGGCTTCTTCTTCCAGAAATTAAAATAAACAAGAAAGAAATTAATAAGTCACTAAATAGAGAGACTAATAATAATTAACAGAAATATATATATATAATTTGTTTTATTTTTATTTTTATTTTATTTATTTATTTATTTATTTTATTTTTTTATTTTATTTTATTTTATTTTATTTTTTTATTTTATTTTTTTTATTTTTAACAACTAACATACTAAAACAAAAACTTGAAAATAAATAACAAAATTAACCAAAAATATGAGAGTTGAAAAATTAAAATGAAATGAATAATGATAATAACATGAGACAAATAATAGTTACTAATGGTATCCCCCAGCCAATTGATGAGCTGATCCCCTGATACCTTACCCAAATCCAAGTGCACCTTGATGTGGATACACTGTTCAATAATTTTTAAATGAATTGAAATATAAAAACAAAGATGAAATAAATAGAAATTGAGAGAATAATAGGGAAAAGAAAGAAAATAACATTTCCCAGCCAATTGACGAGCCTTTCCCAACCAATGCTTGCCCACATCCAGGTGACCCTGATGTGGTAACACCATATAATATAATTTGTGATTTTTCCCTCTTTATATCCTAAAAACTCCCATAAAAAATTAAATGAAAAAAAGAGAAAAAAAGGAAAAAAAGAAAATAATCTAAAACTACTATCTAACACAACCATAGACAAAAAAATTTAAGAAAAGAAAAAGAAAAAAAATCCTTTCCATAGAAAGTCCAGTCCAAGGAAATGATCACTGGGTGGGCTCCCTCCAATAAGTAAAAATAATGGGAGACCCCCAGTGATCCCCCACTAAAACAAATAGATGAAAGAAGACTGTCCCAATCCAGTAATCCAGTTTAAAGTCATAGTGGAATTGAAACCTGAATAACAAAAACCAGAACTAGGATTCAACTAGGACAAACAAAAATACTTGAAACAGACATTATGGGGTAACTGTTCTACAGAGCAGCCAGCTCATCAGCTACCCCCACACTTGCCAAAATAAAATCTGTGGTGTACTATTCAAAGACTTTATAAGTAATATTGATATGTATTGTAATTTTATTGGTTATATATTTGATTTTAATGATAAAGAATGTAGAAAACAAGACAAAAAAACCCCTCATTTTATACCCAATAATTCCTCCAATGAACCCCTTGATTTAACAGCCCTATACACAGTTGATGTTGCCTCATTCTAGCTAATACAACTGTCCAACAACATAAAGAGTGACCAATAAAATAATTAGAATGATATTACTCACCAAAATCTTGTAGTAATAGGGATAATCCATCAAAAATAAAGAATTAGAAAAAAAGAGAGTATATGTGTGTAATACCTTAAAATAAAGGAATAAAAAGAGAAATAATAACCACAAATATTAAAAAATATTAAGTTGAATTAACAGTAGAAATTATTGGGCAAATTATGACAATAAACTACATGAAATTCCCATTCAAAAATAAGCAATATTGACTGAGAAACCACTGAATAACCCAAAAAAGGGTGTGAAATGGTGGGTAACTACATGCAGTCCTTGGAAGGCGCTTGAATGGGTAAATACTTGACTAATTTAGGTGAATTTAAGTGTGGTAATAAATTATAGGCGCCAAGCTTAAGGTTATTAATGCAATTAGTTCATATAATAAGGTCAATGCACTTATAATTAAATTAGGGCACTAAATAAGTGCCTGTTGCCTATTTTAGTGTGTTTCCCCACAGTGGGCGTAGAATGTGGGGTAATTATAGTGTGAAAAAGCTAACTTTTCTAAAAATGAAGCTATTCACATGGGAAAAATTCAGGCAGTATGTGGCCAGTACACAGAAGCCATTTCTGGCATAAAAATCACCAAATTTGAAAAGTGTTGTTTTTATGCATTTTAGCAGCCAAATCAATATTCTTATTTAAGAAAGATTTATCTGTCAAATTTCATTTTTAAAATCATTAAATTTATAGTGCATATAGTCAACTTTTAAGTGATTTAAAACACATTTCTTATTTTTCACATAAAACAATGAAAACAACAGCTTTAAGTCTACTTAAAAATTATGTAGCCTTATATTTAAGGCTCTTATTGCTACTCTAACATATTCCAACTTAATATTAAGTACATAAGACTTATAAAAGATGGATATATGCATGTATATAAGGTGTTATAATGGCATATATTGTTTTTTATCATAATTTTTACTTATGTATACAACTTGTGTACTTTTATTTATTGTTCCCATGTATAGTCCATGTGTTTAAAATAATTTATAAGTACTTTTTAGTCAGTCCTGGGGATATCCAGGCTGACAAAGATGGTGTTTTTGTTGGTGAACTGGATGCTATGAAAATTCAGTTGAAAAAGGAGGATATAGGAAATTTGAAGATTGGTGTCCTGTCTGGGTAAATGGATTGGCTCATATTCATTCTGGTGAGTTTTATTAAAATTTTATATCCTTGGAGGTAATTTTTTTAATTTTTAAGATGAGGCCAGGGGTCAGTCTGGGTTTATATTTTATTTTGGTGGAATATATTTTGACCTTGGGAAGTCCAGATGATTTTGATGATGAAAACTGGTTAGAAATCAAGAGAAAAAGTCCTATATTTTTTTTGTTTCTGGTGGAAGGTTGATGAGGAGACATCCAAATACTCAGGTGGTGGTGACTCACAAGAAGGGTCAATGTTATGATTTGGGTTGAGAGGTGAGTTGGAGGAGTGCCTAGGCACTAAGCATGGGAAGAGGCAGAAGGGAGGGATATTGCATAAGGGGATTTTATGGGGCAAGCACTGTGGGGTGTTCCTCATTGAAAAACTTATTTAGTAATCTGGTTACTGTGTAGTCCCTCATAGTGGTACCCTCACTGTTGGCAGCCCCAAGATAGTCAGTCTCAGTTACTCTTACTGCTGCCATCAGCATAGTCAGTCCCATCTTCAGCTAGCTCCAGAGCTAGAAGTATTCCATCCTCTTAGTTCTTAAAAGTTGTTGTGGTCTTCCAACATTGGCAGGGGCCTTTGTTGTGTTGTTTGGCGCTGTTTGTGCATGTCTTAATTGGCATCTGTTGAAGAATTGGGCATTTTTCTGGTTTTATTCCGTGAATATTGGGACTGCCGGTAGGTGGGTACTATCATTGGATCGCCCTGGGTTTTCTATATATTTCATTTCTTGATAATATTTTTCATATTCTAAGTTTTAAGGGGTCATTTCCTCATTTTTCAGTTACAAAAGATAGCTGTTTAATTTTGTTTTTTGTTTTACGGGCTAACCTTAAGTCTTAGGGTTAAGTGCTTAGTACCATTAGATAGGGCTAATTTAGCTCTATATTTCATGTTTCAATGTTGTTATAGCGTAATTTTGTGTTTTAAGGGTTTTAGTAGTTGTAGTGAATTTTCTAATAAGATTAGGTGTTTTTATTGGTTTTCTGGCTTCAGTGAGGCCGGGCCGCTTCAGGCGGCACCTCCGACGTCGGGCAGCCCACCCACCTCTGTTTTGGAAAGTTGGGGAGCGCTTCTGGAGGGTTTTTATTCAATTTGGCAGGTACAGGTGCCAAATTCGTTGGTGTGCATGGGCTCTTAGATAGTGGTCTGTGTGTACATAGTGAAGAAGACAGTTTGGGGCAACTTTAATTATCATACAACCATCCGGAGGTGATATCCTTGTTCCTCACTCAGTTTTCACTGTTTTTTGGTCATAATTGGCAGTGTTTGTTGCAAGGTTAGTTCTTCATTTAACCCAACTTTGGAAACAGGTTCTCTGGTATAGTCTTGCAAGCTATATCAAGTATTATTGCTGTCTCTGGTGTGGATTTGCAGCCTACATCAAGTATCTTTGCTTTCTCTGCTGTGGACATTGGTCTACATTTCAGTTCTTTGGTCTGGTAGTCTGTCTGGGGACTACTTTCTTGGCTCATCAAGCAGTCAAGTGTGTTGAAAAAGGGGCTTTAGAAAACAGGAACCAACTTACTTTAGCAAGTAAATCTCACTCTATTTTTCTAAAGGGACAGGGGATTTTCTCTCTGGGTTTTCTCCAACTCCCTTGGTCAAGGCCTATAGCTAGTACTATAGGATTGTCTACATCTTGAAGTTGTGTTGAAGTCTTTGCATGAAAACCTTGGTCATAATGGTTTTGACAAGACTTATAGAAGAGTAGTGGAAAAAGTTTGGTAGCTTAGTATGAAGTTGGCTGTACAGGGTTGGGTTAAATCTTTTGAAGAATTTCAAAGAAGAAGTTCCTTGAAATCAAAAGAAATTGGCCATTCTACAGGTGTAATCAACTGTGTTTGGAAGAGTCAGTTTCAATGCTGTTTGTATTAAGGAGGGAAGATATAAATATTAGATTGTTGCCATGGATTGATTTTCTGGTTGGGTTGAGGAAGTGTGTCTGGTTAATTTTACTTCCAAGAATGTGGTAGAATGTTTGAAGAAGAGATGGGTATATAGGTATGAGTTCATGAGTTCAGAAATTTTTTATTGTGGGCAAGAGGTTGGAGCTGAATTCAAGAAATTTATTGCAAGCATTGGTTCCAAGGTTATAGTGGCTACTCCTTATTATCCTGAAGCTGAAGGAATGGTTGAAAGAGAGGTCATCAAGTTTTCAAGAATGTTTTGGGGAAGATGTGTGGGGATAGCACTAAGAAATGGAGGCATTTTTCACTCTTGGTGAACGTTTCTGATAAAGTTTCTGTAAAGAGGAAAACTGTCTATTCTCTGTATGAGTTAAATTTTGGGCAGAAAGAAGTTTTACCAGTGGACTTGAAAGTAAATTTATATCTTGGAATTTGTTGGAATGAAGTTTACTTAACTGAAGATTTTCACTATGCCAGGATGCAATACTTGGAAGGTAGATAGGAATGTCAAGAGAGGGACTACTTTAAAATGATGAAAATTAGAAATAAATTAGTCAGATATTGGGACAATAGGTTGGCTCATAGACTTATGAATCCCTAAAAATCTGTCTGTTTGTTGTTGGTGTATAATAGAAGTTTGGAAAGTCAGGTGGGTAAAAATGTTTTCTGACAGGTGGGATGGATTTTACAGAGTCAGATTTGAGGTTTCTGGGGGCTCTTATTTTTTTTGGAAGAGTTGGATGGTTCATTCATAAACACAAGAGTGACTTCAGATTAAGTGAAGAGGATTTATCTTAGAGGCACAAGAAGTGTTGAAGACTGAATCCAAAATAAGGATAAATGATGGATCATTCTTTATTTTTTTATTTTTTTTTTTTGTATTTTAGAAGTTTCAGAGAAACATTTGCATTTGAAACAAAAAAAATTAATAAGGTAACCATGGGTGGAGCTTCTAGAATTCATCTTGACTGATGTAAGAGTAAAGGATGGACTGGCTGCTCTATCAAAAGTTACCTCAGATTTCCTTTTTCCAACCCCTTATCTTAATTTGTTTGAACCCTAGTATTGATTTCTTTTCACAGGTTTAATCATCTATGACTTTAAACTGGATCTTTTTTTTGTCTTCAAGTGCTGGTCTCTTCATTGTGTTGGATGTTTGTATTCTTGTTAGAAGGTAACTAGGGGGGGCTTCTAGATTTTATTTTGGCAAGTGTGGGGGTAACTGATGAGCTGGTCACTCTGTAAAAAATTTACCCCAGAGTGTCTGTTTCAAGCCTTTTAAATGGTCCCAGTTGAATTCTAGTGTTTTTTGTTTTTTGTTCAGGTTTTTAGTCCACTATGACTTTAAATTGAATTAGACTACATCCTGAAGTTTTTTATTAATTGGAGGGAACCCTACTAGTGATCATTTCTTTGCATTTCGACTCAGCTCTTCCACTAGTGTTTTGTGTTGTGTTGTGTTTGGATCTTATAGTTAGGGGTTTTATATTATTTTCTTTCTTCTTTTTTTTTCTTTTAATTTTTCATGGTGGTTAATTTAATAAAGGGTAGAAAAATTATCAAAAATCAAAATTTTTATTAACATTAACTATGGGGAGTGGCTCATTAATTGGTCAGGCAATGCAATTTTTCTCATTATTTTATTTTATTTATCATCATTATTTAATCAATATATTAGGGGGTATCAATGTTCAGGGATCTGCAATTAGGGATCAGAAAATTTTTTCCCGGGATCAGACATTATTAATTGTGGAATATTCTTATCCACTAGCCCCAGGGCTAGTGGATAAGGAATCCAAGATAATGCATTATCCCGCCTCTTATACCCCAATTTCAATTCCTAATTCCTGAGCCCAAACTCATCACATCCATTATGGATTTTTAAGAAAGGAACATGACTTATAATTGCTGATGCCATCTTTAAGTCTCTCCTCACTCTATGCTACTTAATGTTGGTGGCAAACACTTAAGTTTTTTTTCTATCTACACACCCCAACTGCACATTTGGCAGTGAATTCCCACTTCCCACTCATCACCTAAACCTTCTACCAACAACCTATACTTCCAACAACAATAAAGCACCTCTCTACTAGACAGCTACTTCACTCCACTATGAATTCTATCACTTTACTTTTTGTTCTCTACTATAAATCTGACTCTGATTTGGAAGATGCATTATCCTATTTGTATTTTCTTTCCAAAAAGAATCACTTCATTGCCAGAGGGCCAAATCTTTATCATGATCCCTGATATGATCTCTTCTCCATTCTCAAAATTCCTCAACTAAACTTTGCTCAACTATTTATAACTTTTCCTGATTCTTTCTTCAAAATTTATCAACTCATCTCTGAACATCCTATCTTTCATAACAATTCCCATAACAAACAGAGTAATCCTGCCATTAAACTTGTTGTCACACTATGTTGCTTTGGCTCAAATGGAAATGGTGCTGCTGTAAGATGTTTGGATAATCTATTTAACATAGGATATGGTACAGTGATATTATACACCAAGCGCTGTATGATTTCTATCCTTCCCCTCAAGTCTCAAACACTTGCTTGGCCAACTCCAGAACAGCGACTTAAATCCTCTCAAGTAATGCAAGCTGAAGGTTTCCCTGGCTGTGTATGTTTTGTTGATGGCACAACTATACCTTTGAGTCAAAAGCCTGCTCATGATGGGAACCATTATTTTGATTGCAAAAAAAGGTTTATTCAAAATCTTCTCCAATTTCTCATCATTCATGAACTAACTTTTTATCTTCCTTCTAGATACTCTATTTCCTTTCAACTTATATGTGATGTCAATAAAAAATTTATTATTTCACAGTTGCTTCCCTGCATCATGTAATGACTCTTCCGTCTTCCAATTAATGAGGATTTCTCAAACCCCAGACTCATAATTTGACAAATCTCAGTACCTCCTTGCAGACTCAGCATATACAAGTGGAAAGTACATTATACATGCTTTCTGTGGTGAAAGTTTAGAAAATGATCCCAAAACTAAAATTAATTATCACCTTTCCCAATCAAAAGTACAGATTGAAAATGCTATAGGTATTTTAAAGGGACAATTTTCTAGTCTTTGGGAGCTCAAAATCCAATTTCAAAAAAAATTGGAGATCAAAACTGTGAATCATTTGATCATGAATTTTGTTATACTCCACAATATCCTAGCTGATTTAAATAATGAGTGGAAGGATCTTTATGAAGAAGAGGATCCTGAACCAGCACCAGATCTCCCCTTTCTTGAATCACAAAACATTCAATCAACCAGCATACGCTCCATTATAATGCCAATTACTCTCCAACATTTTACTTCACAACACTTTTAAAATTTATTTTGGTGCTCTGAAAATGTCCACTTTGTGTACTTTATTCACTTGGTTTGGTATTTTTTTTGTTGCATATTCATTTTTTTTTTGAATTTAAAGTGAATATCTTTTTTTTGGATGGCTCATTGGTTTTCTTTCACCAGCTCAACATGAAATTGTATCTTTTCTGAAATTGCATATTTTGACAGTGTTTTTTTTTTTCATTCATCACTCATATCATTTTCATCCTCTCCTCAAACATCCCTCATATATTTTTGTTGCTTTTATTTTCTCAAATCAACTCACAAGGTAAGTCATTTTTTCATTTTTTGTTGTTTTTTTATTTGGTAATCATAATTTTTTTTTTGCTTTTTTTTTCTTTTTCTTTTGTCCTGTAAGTGCTTTTTTTGGTTTTCAAGGTTAGACTAATATTGTTTTTTTGTTTTATTATTTTTTTTCTTTTTTTTCACCCTCCATCATCCCCCTTACCCCCCTCCTTCTCCACCTCCATACCCCCCTTTCTCCCCTTCTTGGCCACCTCAAGTCCCCCCTTTTACCCCCTCCATCATCCCCCTTTCCCCCCTACTTGTCTTCCTCCATCCCCCCTTTTCTCCCTTCTTGGACACCTCAACTCCCCCCTTTAATCCCTCCTTGCCCACCTCAAACCCCCTTTACCCCTCCTTGCCCCCCTCAAACCCCCCCTTCACCCCCCTTTACCCCCTGCTTGGCCCCCTCAAGCCCCCCCCCTTTACCCCTCGATCCCACCACAAACCCCCCCCCCCTCAAACCCCTCCCCACCCCCCCAGAACCTACTTATCAAATTTCTAACAATTCAATAAGTTAGGTGTAGGGGGGGTGGAAGGGTTTGAGGGGGGGCTTGAGGTGGGTCTGAGGGGGTAAAGGGGGGGCTTAAGGGGTTCAGGGAAGGGGTAAAGGGGGGTGAAGGGGGGTTTGAGGCAGGAAAGGAGGGGGTAAAATGCGGGTAAAGGGGGACTAAAGGGAGGGTTTGAGGCAGGTAAGGAGGGATTAAAGGGTGGGTAAAGAAGGGGTAAAGAAGGGGTAAAGGGGAACTAAAGGGGGGGTTTTGAGGTGGGAAAGGAGGGATTAAAGGGGGGATTAAAGGGGTAAAGGGGGGACTTTTTGGGGGGCATTTTGAAGTAAAAAAAGACTAATCTCTGCTTTTTAATTTTTTTTTACAGAATTTTTTTTTCTTTCCCTTATTTTCTGGACATTTCCCCCTGTTTCCAAAATAAAACAGGTAATTTATTTTTTATTTGTGTTTGTTTTTGCAAATAATTAATTATTCTGAAATTCACTGAATTCATTTTTTTAATTATATTTTAATAAATTGGATTGAATGACAGCAAGAGGTATTTCCAATAGCAGGTAAGTGATTTTATTTTTATTTTATTTATTTTTTTGCAATTAAATTTACTGAATTTATTATAATTTTTTTTTTTTACTCTTTATTATTTTTGGTGCAATTTTTTAACTGGGTATTTCAATCATAATTCAGGTTTTTATTTTTATTTTTTTTTTTTCAAAAATTTTTACTGATTTTTTTTGCAATTTTTTTTTTTTTTTTTTACCAAAAAAAATTTTTTTCTTATCAATCACTGCACAATATGGGGGGTGGCCTTGCTAGAAAGTCCACAACCTTGGACTCAAATTCACCACAGATTGAACACACATTAAGCTATTGACAAAGGAACCATACAATCAGGGATGAAAACCACTCAGCAGAACAGTTTCAGGTGGGTGTTCAAGTAGAGTTCAGTATGGGCTCAGTATGAGTTCAGGTTGGGGACTTTCTAGCAAGTCCACCCCCTATATTGCGTAGTGAATTATTTTACTGATAATTTTTTATTGTTGGTGGTATTTTTTAATATATTTCTTTTTTAATTTTAATTTGTTTTGTTTTATAAATTTTTTTTTCCAGGAAGTTACTATGGAAAATTTAACTCACTCATCTTCATTATCATCAATTTCTTCTGAATCATCTTTATCCTCTCTTTCTTTCTTGTATTCAAATCTTGAAAGCTTCAAGAATAATCATCAAATATATTCAAATTCTTCTTCTTTATCTTCACTTTCTTCTATCTCTTCAATGTCTTTCCATTCTATTCCTTCTCCCAATCAATCTGAGATTTCCTTACCAGAAAATAAAAAGCAGAAAATCATGGAACCAGCTAAAGAATCAAGCAATTCAAAGACAAAATTTTATCAAAATAGAAAATTTATTAGGATTAAGATATTTTTGCAAATCATTCTTTGGACATTTGGATGATCTCAAATTTTATAAGACTTCAATATCAAATCTTAAGAATTTTTTTTTTTCAAAAACATCAAAAACCTTACAGAAGGCGGTATAGATCTCATTGTTGCAGTTTTAAATAACAGATACAAACCTCAATTCATCTTAGAAGTTCATTTATTTAATGGGAGAAAGGATGAAATTTTTTTGCCAGCTTTCTGATTTAATTTCTACTCTCTATCAAATGGCTTTGGTTCAACAACCCTTATCAAATAAGAATCTGATTTTTGGAGTCATGAAAGGTTTTGGCTGGCAACCAGGATATGATCAATGAGTTTCTTTTTGTATGTAAATATTTTTTTATTATAAGTAATTTTTAGTTTTGTCATATATTTCAGGAATTTATTCTTTATTGAAAAATTTGAAACTGGAGAAAATGGAAGAAGATCTGAAATGATGGAATTCTTTAGGATCATTTAATATTTTCTTGGAAAATTGATTTAAAAAATTATGTTTTTAAGCTTTTCAAAAAAACCATCAACTTGCTTTAAAATCTAGCTTACCAAATTGGTCTGATCCTGAATGGGAAGAAGCAATAAATTCTTATGTTTTTTGTTCTGATGTTATCATCACTTATACAGGAATCTACAACAATGTTCATCTAGATAAACATGATAAGAATTGTCTAAAATTTGGATTATTCTCTTATATTAATCCAGAGACTGGTGTTCCTATTCCATCACCCTCTTCTGATAAGGGATATGGCCTTTATTTTCCTGACCATAAATGTATTATTTATTTTGGTAGTCCCAAGGGAATAGTTGAGGCTGTATGGAATTCATCCTAACATCGGCATCAAACAACTAAGGCACATCAACGTTTAGTTTCTTGTAAAGAATTTACCCATTTTGGCTGTTCATTCCAAATAAATGAAGGTTTTATTAATTGTATTAATAATCAAAAAAAAAATTAGATAAAAAAATTGTTCTCAGTAGATCTGTCAAGTATGGTAACTAAAATATTATAAAAAAATTTCTATCATTGAATATTTTCTTCCATTTTTTTTCCTTTTTTTCTCTTTTATTATTTTTATTTATTTATTTTAATTTTTATTGTTCTTATTTTTTTTTAAATTTCCCTTTTTATTTTCCTCTTTTTCAATTTTATTTATCCTTTTTAATTTTTTTCATTTAATTTTGGATTTGTTTCTTACAATTATTTTTTAAATTTACATCAAGATAGATTACTTTTTTTATATAAGGGTGCATTTGACCTTAGGCCACTCTACTGGCTATTATATAAAATAAGAAAACTTGATTGGGACTGGTGAAAATAATTGGTTGTAGAAATTTTCAATTTTATTTTTTTTCTTTTAATTTTGGATTTGTCTCTTCCAATAATTTTTTAAAGTTACATCAAGATAGATTACTGTCTTTATATAATGGTACATTAGGCTATTATATAAAATAGGAAAACTTGATTGGGACTGGTGAAAACCATTGGTTGATGAAATTTTCATTTTTAATTTTTTTTTCCATTTGATTTCTTTAATTCAATAAATTGCAGGGGGGGGGGGAGTATTGCCAAATTTTCATATCAGACTTTAAAAAAAATTTTGAGTTGAAAATTTGGTGATACCCATCCCTTACTTCAAAAAAAAATGCACTGGACACTTTTATGAGGAACACCTCACTTCTCTTAAATAAAAATGCACCTTACCAACTTCATATTGGAAAAGTGTCCAACACAAGTTTGGCTGAACTTGTGCTGGACACTTTGTATTAAACCCCTGACTAGAAAATAGCAAGGAAAACCAAAAAAAAAAAAAAAAAAAAAAAAAAAATAGGCCATATAATGAACATCATTGATGGCATCAAATTGTTTTTTGGTAAAACTGT
This sequence comes from Hemileia vastatrix, assembly GCA_030280995.1. Taxonomy (NCBI): domain Eukaryota; kingdom Fungi; phylum Basidiomycota; class Pucciniomycetes; order Pucciniales; family Zaghouaniaceae; genus Hemileia; species Hemileia vastatrix. Next base: position 3,391,021 of record JASXTE010000002.1, on the reverse strand, counting down.
CCAGCCCAAGTTTGGCAGAATTTGTGCAGGACACTTTTGCTATATGAAGTTGGTTAGGTGCATTTTTTAATAAGAGAAGTGAGGTGTTCCTCATAAAAGTGCCCAGCACAAGTTTTCCCAAACTTGTGCTAGACACTTTTACCAAAAAACAATTTGATGCCATCAATTATGCTCATTATATGGCCTATTTTTTTTTTTTGGTTTTCCTTGCAATTTTTAGTCACTGGTTTCTTCCAAAGTGTCCAGCACAAGTTTGGCCAAGCTTGTGCTGGACACTTTTACCAAAAAGCATTTCTTCATTAACTTCCATAACAACCTTTCAAGTAATACACTTTTAAAACCTTATGTGCAATTAATTATGAACATTTGAAGTGTGAGAGAAATAAAACAAACTATTCATCAAACAATATCTTTAAACATTCAATTTCCTCAACAGATTTATTAGCTTTAACACATTTTATCAAGAAATCTTTTTTTTTGAAATTTTCTTCATGATCATGCTTATATTTCATCTGTTCCATTGTAGACAATCCTATAGTACTATCTATAGGCCTTGACCAAGGGAGTTGGAGTAAAACTGGAGAGAAAAACCCCTGTCCCTTTGAGAAAATACCAGGTAAGATTTATTTGCTACAGCAAATTAGAGACTGTTACTATACCCCTTCCAACACACTTCTTGACTGCTTAACAAGTCAAGAAAGTAGCCAATAGCAGACCACTGAGAACCAAAGAACCAGAAACCTGAAATGGAGAAAGATCCACACCAGAAAACCAAAACACTGTGCACTTGTTGCCCAGAAAACAGCAATAATACTTGATGCAGCTTGCAAAGCTACACCAGAGAAATCAGTTGCCAAAGTTGAGTTAAATGAAGAACTAACCTTGCAACAAACACTGCCAATTGTGGCCAAAAAACAGTGAAAACTGAGTGAGAACCAATGATATCACCTTTGGATGGTTGTATGATAATTAAAGTTGCACCAAACTTTTTTCTTCACTATGTACACACAGACCACCATCTAAAAAATCCATGCACAGCAATGAATTTGGCCCTTTTGGCAGCCAAATTGAATAAAAAACCCTCTAGAAGCGCTCCCCAGCCTTCTATAACCAAGGCAGGTGGGCCACCTGACACAGGCGGCCTGCCTATAAGTGGCCAGACCTCCCTGAAGCCAGAAGACCACCAAAAACCTCCAATAAAGCCCAAAATACTTAGAAAAATCCACCACAACTACTAAAACCCTTAAAACACATTATTAAGCTATGACAACATTGAGACATAAAATATAGAGCCAAATTAGCTCTACTTAATGGTACTAAGCACATAACCCAAAGACTTAAAGTTAGCTTGTAAAACATGAAAAACAAAATTAAACTGCTATCTTTTATAAATGAAAAATGAGCAAATGACCCCTTAAAACTTAGAATATGAAAAATGTCATCAAGACATAAAATATAGAGAAAAACAGGAGCTATCTAATGGTAGTACCCACATACCCATAGTCCCAATATTCACTGAATAAAACCATAAAAACACTAAATTATTCAACCAATGTCAATTAAGACATACCAAAAACAGTGCCAAACAGACCAACAAAGGCCTCTTCCAATTTTGGAAGATCACACCATGAGGTTTTTATCTTGATTGGTTTCTCCTCTTTTTTTGATTTTTCAATACTTAAAGATAACTCAAATTTCTTCTCCTCCAAGTCTTGTGCCCTATCATCCTTCTGTAAAGAGAGTTTGAACTTCCTCTCTTCCAAATAATGTAACCTGTCATCCCTTCTTAAAGTGAGCTTGTATTTTTGCTTTTCAAACTTGAGAGTCTTTTTAGCAAGGTCCACTTGTTCTAGAGTGATAAGAAATATTAACAAAAAGTAGAAGAAAAGTAGAGTATAGTATTAAGAGGTATGGTATCACTTACCAGCATCACATTTCTCCAAAAATTCTTTGATAGAAGAAAAAGGGGTTTGAGATGAAGTATCACTTTTTCTTCTTCTTTGAGAGTGGAAATTTAGCCTACTTGAATCCCTTCACTCTTTGTTCAAGGTCACATTTTCCTTCTCATCACTGTTGCTGGCTTCTGAATCAGTTAATTGTGGCTCCTACGTTTGTTCTTCAGCCTTTTTAGAAATAAGAAAATGTAAATAAAAAAAAGAAATTGGTAAGATAAAAGAAAAAAAAAACATACTTGAGTTAGATCAGGTTGGTTTATATTGCCATAAGGATCTATTGAAAAGATATCTTAATGTGTCGAAGTTAGATGAGGGTAGGCTTGAGCAGAAGAAGAAGGAAAAAGATTTCTTTTGACATCATGTTTGGAGATAGCATCTTCACCATCCAACATGTTTTGCAGGATTAACATCAGCTTGCTCTCCAAAAATAGCATCCATCTCTTTAAAGTAAGTTCATAAAGAGTCAAGTTTATCATCTATGGATTTTATGCCCTTACTGATATCAAAGTCAGTAATACCAAAACCAGTAGAAGATGAAAGAGTTTTTTCCTTCTTGTATTTGGCTTGATAGTGCTTGAAGCATTCAGACATCTGTTTAGGTAAAAGATCTATCCTTCCCTTGGTCTTATTCTGTAATTTGTTGGCCATTAGAAGATAACCATTAACTTTTGATGCTGGGGGCCGTCCTCCTTTCCTTGCATTTTTGGTGCCAAAACAAGAATCATAGTTAGATTTAGTTTTCAGCCAGTTGATAAGAATGAGATGATCATCTTTTTTTAATTGAATGGTCTTTAATTTCTCAGCTGAGTGGGGGAAAGAGGGATTAGTGCAATTTGAAGAACAACTGGGGGAAGGCTGCCTTTGAGAAGATCTATGATGACAGGCCAAGATGTGGTTATGCAAAATTGAGTAAAAAAATGTTGGATAAGAGGTCCACTTTGACACATAACATGTCTAATAATCCAATTATTAGCAAAAAATAATTTCAGAAGATCATTGGGGTATAAGGATTTTTATTTGCAATTAATTTAATTGCGGATCTGTCAACTTTGATACCCCCTATTAATTTTATTTATGTATCTCAAAATCTTTAAAAACTAAAATAGGTGTATCCACATCAAGGTACACTTGGATGTGGGGAAGATATCAGGGGATTAGCTCATCAATTGGCTGGGGAATATCATTTATTCTTGTAATATTTTTTGGCAGGTTATACGTCCACAATCTATTTTTGATACGGATACAACCTACAATACAAATTTTTTTTGTTTGATGATCTCTTACGCCACCAAATGAAATCATGTAGTTACTACTAATCACATATTATATAGTATGCAATAATACATACACTTGTTTACCCCTTCCATGAGAAAAAAAATTGCCACTCTTTGACTTCCTCAATGTTAGTGATGATACCCAAGCCCACAATTTATCCCACCTTAGATGAAGCAAAAAAAGGTTCTAAAATCTTTTCTGTCAGAAAAGGAGCAAGTATCTCTTGCAAAAGTTGCAACAAAGACTCTAATGGTCAGACTGAGCACATCTGTCTTACTTGTGTTCACTCAGGAAAAACTCAAATTCAAAGGCCTTTTATTACCAGGGAAAGTCAAATACAAAAGACCACCAATCTGCTCACTTTTGTCAGGGGATATTGCAGAAAGGTGCCCCCTTTCCAACTTTCTATTTTATGACTTTATATCCTTCTATTAATGCTTATAGTAATGCTTTAGGTGGTTTTCAGAGATTATGGTTTCCTGTGGAAGGTGCAGCTGATACTGCTGCTGAAAAATCTCATTTCAATTTAACTACAATACATTGATTATTTCATTACAAGACAGAAAATTCATCATTTAAATTACATTATAAACTAAGCATAAACAAAAACTATACATTCATTTTAGCTTGTAAAGTATAGATACTCAAAAAGAAATGATCAGTCTAAGAAAAAAAAAAGTCAAAAACTAGAGCAAGAGTGAGAGCAAGGGAAGAATGATACCTTGCACAGGTTTTGAACAAGTGTATGTCTTATTGCATACAATATAATATGTAATTAGTTTTCATTTAGTGGCATAAGAGTGCATCAAACAAAAAAAAATTGTAGTGTAGGTTGTATCTCTATCAAAAATAGGTTGTGGACATATAACCTGCCTATTTTTTTCCTCAGTTTCTCAAATTTGAGCATTATAAATTTATGTTTTATTTCAATGTTTTGGATAGTTTGTATTTTATAGGTCATGTTAATATGTCTTACTCTGTTAAAAAAAATTGTTGTGATTTATTAATTTTAATGTTTTTATGTAGAAGTTTCAGTGGTCATGATGGAGAGCAAATTGCCAATAACATGTTTGAACACATGATAGATACTAAGGTTGTTTTTCATATCCCCATAATCAAGAATGTCTCCAAAGGTTGGCCAACTCCAGCAGAAGATTCAGGAGGAGGGGTGACATCTAAACAAGAAGAAATTTTGTCAGAAAGGAGTATGGATGGAAGTTGAGTGGTACTTACATATAGGAAGCTCATCAAACTGATAAGCAGCAGGATATTTTTGTTAATTTAGTAACCACAAATTTATCCTATGTCCACTCAGTATCTCAAGAACCAAATGAAGAATATAATATCTCTGAAATTACAGCAACCACAGAAGGCAAAACCCACAACAACAACAACAACAACAACAACAACAACAGGACATACATACATGAAACAGATGTTGACATACTCAATAAGATCAGTAAAATTATTAATTAGAAAGCAAAAGCTATACATTGGCATTTCAAGATAAAAGGCAAACATAGGAATCTAAGAAATGCAATTAATTCTCATGCAAATAAATGTAAGAAACAACAGAAAGTTATAATCAGTTAGAATGGTAAAAGACAGACATTTTGAGCTTAACAGAAGAATGAATAATGAACATAAGGCTAGGGACTTAGGAAAAGTAATAGCAAAAAGAGTAAAAGGGGACAATTGTATATGGGAGTGTGAGAAAGTTAAAGTTATAAGTAGTTATCTTAAATGCCATAAAAGAAAAGCATTCAAGTATCATGCGCATTTCAAACAAGTCACATAAAAGTAGTGCGCATGGTGAAATCTTTATAGTTAGTTTTTTGTAGTTGTAAATACATTTCTACTTATAATTAAATTGTTTATATTAGTAATTCATATTAAGTATTTTATTTAATAAATTAATATTTTTTTTTAATTTCTTACAATCTCACCCAGCAAGGGGCATTGAAGGAAAAGGCATAAAGAATGGGAAAATAACTAGGTACAAAAAGCTTGAGGGAGAACAATTGATAGGACTAATGGCAATTAGAAGGGGCACAAAGGAAGAGGGGAGGAAATGTACGTGAACTAATGGGATAGAGGCAAATTATTAGGGAAGCAGCAAGATATTGGGAACTCTACTCCAGAGAACTATCCCGAAACCAGCACTTTGTTTTCTTTTTACATTGAACAATTTAATTATTTCTTTCTTGATTGTAAGAAATAAAAATATAAAATATATATATATATATAAAGCTCACCTCACTAACTTTAACTACACTAACCGTCAATTCTTTGCTTGCAGAAACCATCCATCCCAATCTCAAAGACTGGCTCAGAAAAATAAATTTCATCCTACTCATGACAAAAGCCGTGATCAGGTGAAGAAATTCAGGTAATCTATCATTGCCAGTCTTATAATCCCACCCACCAGCTGCAATCATGGTCATTTTCTAAGATAATTCTTTCCTCCAGCTGACAAACATCTTCTCTCTTTGCTCAGTTATGTGATGTTTTTTTTTTTGAAGGAAATAATAAAAGAGCCAAGAGAAATGGAGCGATCAGTCAAAGTTAGAATAACCTTTTGAAAAATAACCCTATCAGAAAGATAAATAACCATCCAAATTCATCAAGTTGGTGACCAGAGTAAGCTCCATCAAGTTATCTCCTTCTAATGAAAGAGGTGACCGCATGACTATAAAAAATGACTAAGCACTCCCAAATTTCCCAGCTCTCTGGCTAAGATCAAGCCATGCACTCTTACGCTTGTCTTCACTGCATCTCTATTTAACCACATCTTGATCACAGTCAAATGTACCAAACACAATGTGCTTGCACCACAGGATGGAGTGGCTCAACCAGTTAAAAAATCCACTGATTTTCTTCGCCTCTCAACATATCACGGTTGAGCTTGTGATTGCCAACTTTGAAAAGTCAGCAATGGATTGAAAAAACAAGAGCAGACCCAAAGGGAAAAAAAAGAAGGGCACGTGCAACAAGCTGGAAACATTTGAAAGCCAATCAACTTCTTGAAAAAAGACTTCGGCGAGAACATTGCTTGCATGAGCCAAAAGCCCGCCAAACAACAAGAACCCATTTAGGAAGACTTTCCCCAACTCTCGCTCTCTACAGTATATGCCATACTTGACATGAATCCGCAAAAAACCATTGGACACTGGCCTAACTAAATTACACTGGCTCCAACACAACAAGTCTTAGATGAGGCCCTATTTCAGGGAGTGAATTAGAAAGGACACAGGACCAAGGGGATACAGATGTCAGGATGGTGTGGAGTGCTGAATGACGAGTCTTTGAAGAAGAAGATTGGTGCTTGTGTCCGGAGACTTTCACCCAGCACAAAATAAGGACCACCCCACCATAATACATACAGGGCGGTCAGAGAGTAAGATGCTGACAGCAGTCCTTGGCCCAACTTGAGAGTGAGGAAGGCAAGACCAAGGATTCCATTTCATAGGATTACCCAGAACGTGAAAACCATGGACAGCACGACACAAAAAGAGTGGTAGGGGATTTGGATGCATTATGGCAGCCGATACTGGATATGGAGTGGGATGCATATGCAAGATGGCCTCGGCCGCCACGCGCGCAAATTCAACTTGAAATTTTTTTGATCCCATGCATTTCACGCCCCGCCGCAGAACGCGTTCCCTCAAGCCTTCATCTTCTCCACTCACTTCTGCAAATCTCAACGCCCTCGATACGGGTCATAAAGATCGCTCTCTCTCTCTTGTTTCGCACACAGACACTTCTAAACTGAATCATGTCCCTCTATCCATCTTATACCAAAACTCTACTCCCTCTCGGCCTCTCAATCCTTCTCATCTTGAACCTTTTGACAACTTGTTCAACTTTTTAATCCAACACATATCCTCTCTATCCTCTATCCTCTTCATTCTCATCAGCATCGTTCTCTTACTCAAGTGGCTCATCGGCCTGGGGGGCTACAGTGGCTTTGGAGATGGACCCACCTTTGGCGATCTGGAAGCCCAAAGGCATTGGATGGCTTTAACCTTACTCAAGAATGTTAAGGAGTGGTATCGCTATGATCATGATTGTCCGTTTATCACCACTCTGTTTGTCGTGTCTTCACTACCCGCAACTCATCATCATCATCATCATCATCATCTTTTTTTTTTTTTTCTTGGCTTATGATTTATGATCTATATACCCTTAACACCTCATAAGATTGGCCTCTTGATTATCCTCCTTTATCAGCCTATCATTCACTACTTTTGGCCTACTTAGCTCGATGGGTCCATCCAGCTATCGTCGGTCTCCGGCCACCAGACCTCTCATCAAAATCTGGTTGGGGAGACCTCCATGAACTCCTCAAAAATTTCCAAAGATCTTCCGTGCTTCTGAGTGAAATAGTTCTCTGGATCCCAATTGTTTTTGTCTATCACATTGTTGTTTACCACCATGGCATGTCTTTCATGTCTGCATTACAAGCCTTTTTCAAACGCCAGTCTTCGATCAAACTTATTCTGGGCTCTAGTTTTTTCTGTCTTTTGAATCCTAACTTAATTCTGATCGACAATGGTCACTTTCAATATAATTCTGTCATGCTTGCACTTAGTCTGGCTGCTGTAACTGCTTTTCATTGCGGTTCTGATCTTTTGGGAGCTGGTTTGTTTGTGTGCAGCTTGGGTTTCAAACAGATGGCTCTTTATTATGCGCCTGCCATGTGTGTGTGCATTCTTTTAAAAGAATTTTCCCTTTGATTTTCATCTTTCTTTTGTCTAGATACAATAATTGATTAATCACTTTATGTGACGGGTAACCTTTTTTTGTCCATTCTAGTTTTGCGTACTTGCTTGGCAAGTGTCTCTATCTTGGGTCACCAGCAGGCACAATATTGTTTGTTAAGCTAGCCGCTGTTTCGCCTTTGGTTTTGATTGTCGTTTTCTCCCCCTTCATATTTTATGCGCCCTTTCCAGCGACAATTTTTGAATCTATTTCTCGTATCTTTCCGCTTTCTCGAGGACTTTTTGAAGACAAAGTTTCTAATTTTTGGTGTGCCATGAATCAATTCATCAAAATCAGAACACTGGCTAGTATTCCTACTTTAGCCCGCTTGGCGTTGCTCACAACCGCACTAGCCTTCCTTCCATCGATTGGATTGATGATTTGGACCAGTCGAAAACTTCACTGCACTTCACCGGCTTCAATTCCAAAAACTGTCACATTGCTGCCCTATACATTATTTCATTCATCATTAAGCTTCTACCTGTTCTCTTTTCAAGTTCACGAAAAATCAATTCTCCTGCCCCTGTTGCCAGCCATGATGATTATCACAAGGCCAATAGGAACTGAAGTCGACTTCAATCGCTCTCAGTGGGACACTCAACTGGTTAATTTGTTTTCTTCGGTGGCTTTATTCAGGTAATTTTCGGTCGTTTATTCCTTCATCACTCTTTATTTCTAATTTGTCACGAGAAATATTAATTCAAACTATATCATCTTCTTGTGTAATGATAGCATGTGGCCACTGCTCAAGCGGGACGGTTTAGAATATCAATACTTCGTGATGATGTGCTTTTCAACCTACATGAACTTCGCTGGATCAACGCCTCTCAATCCATTCATTAAGCCACTCATTTTAATCTCCTATGTCTTCATGTTAACTCTTCACATACTCGAACTAGCCTGCGACCCACCAGCTCGGCTGCCGCACATATTTGTAGTCTTAAACCTTACTTTTAGCTTTGGAATTTTCAGCATATTATGGCTTTGGAATCTTTATCGAATTTATGAAGAATGTTGGACCTTGGTCTGGTTTTCACCAACGAATCGTAAGACTACGTTCAATGATAATCTATCTTTAGATAAGAATTCTCAAGATAAGCATAAGCAAGCTATACCTACGAGACGCCAGGCTAGTAGCCTCAAATCTTTTCGTGAAGCATCGTCCATTCGTCATCTCATCAAGCAAGAGTTTGACGCTGAAGGAACTCAGACAGGACGTTCTGATTTTTCATCTTTGCCAAAGCGGACTTCGAGGAGCTCTTATGAAGCACCTAAAAAAGGTAAAACAAAAGAAAAGGATAACACCTCCGCTGTTATTGAGGAAGAAGAAGCTAAAGATAGTCAAAAAACTATTGAAAAAGATTGGGAAGAAGCTGTGAGGTTGAGTCGAGAAGAAGCTGTTCGTAAACGTCGGGAGTTTTTGAAGGGACCGCTGATAAGTCCTTCCGGTGGTAATCGGCATGTTTCAAATCAGTACTAGTAGTGTTAGGTTTTATATTGATGAGGGGTGATAGTTTTCGTGTAGTATTTATGTAATCGTGCAGGATCCGTATGAAATTAACTAGCTAACTATATATATACTTATCTATGTATATATCTCTATCTGTGCTAGAGGGTATTATGATAATGTCTATATATAGATATAGATATAGATATAAATTTAAAAGTTTAATATAATACAAATGGGATCATCATTTCCTGTGGGGTTTTGGCTGGTCAATTTCAATATTGATTTTTAAATACACGGGTAAGATAAACTGTGTGTGTGTATTGAGTTAAAATTCTAGAATCTTTATTATATATGTATATTATTTTTTATACGTGCAAAGTTTAAAGTTTAGAAGTTTGGCAGAAAGATGGGTGTAAGTTGGTAAGCAAGTATAAAAAAAATAAAAATAAAAAAAAAAAACAATTAATGTTAGTTTGTCTGTCATATTAAGGGGGGGTATCCAAGGTTAGAAATTTGAAATTATTTAAAAGGTATTTCACACACAACACCAAAAAAAAAAAAAAAGCCACAAACTTGAAAGACATTCATTCTCAGTAAAAAGGTGTTTTTAGGGTACAATATGTCAATGCCATATATTAAAAGAAATAATTATGGTTGATGTAGTGGAAAAATGAGGTGTATTTTGAGATGGAAGATGTCTATCTAAGTTTGATACCCACTATTAAGTTAGAAGGTCACAAGTATTGATTTACAGCCATATGGGCAACTCTTGGTGCAGCAAGCCAACAAAAGGGCGAGTTATGCACAGCATTATTGACTGACATAGACTGACATATCTGACATTTATTACAGATCTGTCAGGGTTTGGCGACCAGTCTATGATCGATCCACACCACCATGCTGCCACCAGGTCTCCCCTACCCAGGTGTCCCTCCTCCCATCCACCTCATCCACTCATCTATTGTTTTGATCATATCAACCCCTTCCTCACCATCCTCACCCCTCTCTTTGACCACTACTGGAGCCTGGTTTTCTTTCATTGGTAAGATAATTTTTTTTTTTCTTTCTTGTTGTTTGTATTTTTCATATTTTCACTAATCTTTTTTTCTGGTCTTCCCTACCCAGGTGTCCCTCCTCCCATCCACCTCATCCACTCATCTATCGTTTTGATCACCAAACTCTTGTTGACAGAATTTTTTTTTTTTTTTTTTTTCATTTCCTGCTTTTTTCTAATTAAGTATATTTGTTTTTTTTTTTTTTTTTTTTTTTTTTTTTTTTTTTGCTTATTATATTTTTTTTCTCTCAAAATTTTTAGGATGTATATTAAATATGATCCTAAATTTAAGGTGAAAGCTGTAATGGCTTCATTAGATGGTGACTCATTAGATGAGATCAACTTGAAAAATGGCTCGTTGATTCATCAAAACTCTTTACGCTGTTGGCTCCAGCTGTATGAAAGCACATGAGCTGTGGTGACTGACCCTTCCACTTATCTCAAACGTGGGCAGCCATTCAAACTTTTGGATGAACAACATGACTTCTTGGAGAAGATTCTGGCGTTTGACCCTACAAAATATCAGTGTGAATTAGAAACAGAATTGCAGGAAAAGTATGACTTACATGTCTCTCAAACTACTATTCATGAGGAGCTTGTGGTTTGTCTTCACATGAGTAAAAAGGTGTTGCAAAAGTTTCATCCAAAGCAGGATTACAATAAAAGGATTGTTTATATGTCAGTAATTGGTGAATATGATCCTTCTTTCCTTGTATTCACAGGTAAGCTTTATTTGTTTACAAATATTTCTCAATCTTATACTCATTAGTTTCTTCTTCAATACCAGATGAATCAGGAATATCTATGGAAGAGGTTGGCTGTGATGATGGGTGGGCAAAAGTAGGTGACCAAACAAAAAGGATGCCAAAGCCTACAAGTAAAATCAGATTCAAAATAATTCCTGCTGTATCTTTATCTGGTCTAGTTGCATCTACAATTCAAACCAAAATTGTTTGTAGAGTGAATTTTGAATTTTATCTGGAAAATATCCTGGTATGTTTTTTTTTTCTTACTTGGTGGTGGTATTTATGTTTGTTATTTGTTGTTTTAACAGCTTCCAATGATGTCTCCTTTTCCTGGACCCAATAGTGTACTAGTGATGGACAATGCAGCCTTCCATCATGGATGCTGAATTTCAGAAATAGTTGAAAAATTTAAATGTCGTCTAGTTTATCTACCTGTGTATTCTCCAGATCTAAACCCAATTGAAAAGGCTTTCCAAGTTTTGAAATCTAACTTGCCACATTATGCACACTTATCTGGAGATCAAGGTGATGATGATATTATAAGATTATTTATTGAGATGTTCTTCACCAAAGAATTAATGCATGGTCTTTTTAAAGCTAGTGGTTATATTGAGTGAACTCTTTTATTTTAGAATATTAATGATTGTATTTATAATGTACTTTTTTACGTAATTTTCATGGGGAGAGTGGCCAGAGAAACATTGTGTGAGCACAGTGGCCTGGGCTCTGGGGAGTCTAGCCAGCGCCAGTATTTATGAAATATATTATTATATTAGATATTTAAAATTACATTTTTTCCAACAAACTCACAATCACAACTCATCACTCATCCAAATTTGAAAATAATAAGTTAAATATTTTATATTTATTCATTTCTCAGACAGTTAATAAAGTAATTAAAAAGTGGGGATCATTGTGTGTAGACAGTTGAATAAAACTGTATCATCATAACTTACATATTTTACCTAGCCACAACAAAGATTCAGGTTACTTACCCTTTGCACGTTTCTTGAGCTTCTGAAGCTCCTTAACATGAGCACTATATGATTTGGAGGTGCGTACACATGCTCTTGCTAGCGCATCAGGTATTCCCACCTCAATCAATTCTTGCAGAGTATAATCTTGGAAATATGACCAGTGTGTAAGTCCCAATTTCCCAAGTCCATCTTGCAGTTTAAAGTTTTCAATATCAACACATGCTTTCTTGAAGAAAGCTTCCATTGAGTTAGGATCTTTGTCTGAAAAGGATAGAGGTAATTCAGGTGAGGATGAAGCTGCTTGAGTTTTGATTTGGACTTCAAGTGGAGAAGAAAATTGTTCACTAGGGCCAGAATCAGAAGAGCAGAAGTTTTTTTAGTAATGCTCTTGTATGCAAATTCAGGTGAAATTGGGGGGATCAAGTAAGTCACTTCTTGAGGGTTCTCATTCTGCAAAAATAAATAAGTAAACAACTAAAAAAAGTATAAAAAATAAAAAGATATGCGAGATAACTTACCATAGCATAAGCCCAAGTGTTAGCCTTCTTGAAAGTTAGGATGAAATATTCTTGTGGATTAGCTGGGTTGATGCAACAGTGAACAAGTTCTCCACATGTGACATCTTTACGTTTTTTATGTATTTGAAACAGCGCCTTGACTCTTTCATAGTGTAGAGCATTCTTTTTCATGCCCGGTGTTGGATGTAATTCATTGTTTTTATCTTCTTCTTCTGATGAATCTACTACATTAGACTGCTTCAATTGTTTTATTTTGAGATCCCCTCTAAAAAAGTAAAGCAAATAAAAAAATTAGAGGAGAGGCAAAAATAATAAATAAAACAAAGGAAAAATTACTAACCTTTATTGCAGGTCTGGGATCATTGTGTTCAAATAAGATAGAAACTTTTTTGCTTATCGAAAAAAAGTACAGCAAGATTGAGATATTCAATAAAAATTTCAACACTATTGATTTTTTTCTTCTTCTGAATAGAGAACTCTCTACTTAGGGGGATAATTCCACACCATGAGACAGTTCCTCAATCAACTTGTTTCTGTATACGTGTGGCCAAAACACTTTCTTCTTCTTCCTTAATTGCTTGCATTACACGTTGGCGAAATGAATCAAGATCATGGTTTGAAGCCTCCCAGACACATGAGAGCTTTTCTGGCTCAGAATGTATCTTTTCTAAAGCAATAGTTTGTTCTTCATCATTAGACAAACGTTTTCGGGTGATAATTGGTTTATTCTTGTTATACATGTAGATTGTGAACTCTATGTAAATAGTAATATGGCCTGAGAAGGAATTAGCAGACCTGGTAGGAGAGATAAGGTCCGATGTAACTTGAGATACAGAATTTTCGATTCATCCTGAAACTTCAGAAGGAGATGTAAAATCGTTTGGTCTTGATACTTCAGAAGGTGATACATTGAATAAGTCATAACTGAAGTTTTCCTCATCATTGTTGATGCGGGTAATGTAGCTAGGAGGGGGGTTCACAAAGGGTAAATCCATTTTTTCTGTATCTAGACATAAACAACCAAAAAATAAGTAAAAGAATGGAAAAAAATGAAATAAAAGAAACAAACATACTAAAGTTTATGATCCAGTATTGTGTTTGAGAGTCAGAGAGGTTGGCTTTATCACTGGCAGAGACAACAACAAAAAAGAAAAAAAAGATCAGTGAAAATAGGAAAAATATGACAAAAAAGAAAAAATAAAAGCAAAGAAAGATGATCTTACCAAAGAAAGAAAACCAGGCGCGAGTAGTGGTGGAAGAGAGGGGTGAGGATGGCGAGGATGGCGAGGAAGGGGCTGATATGATCAAAAGGATAGATGAGTGGATGAGGTGGATGGGAGGAGGGAAAACTGGGTAGGGAAGACCAGAAAAAAAGATTAGTGAAAATAGGAAAAATACAAAACAAACAACAAAAAAGAGAAAAAAATTTATCTTACCAATGAAAGAAAACCAGGCGCCAGTAGTGGTGGAAGAGAGGGGTGAGGATGGCGAGGATGGCGAGGAAGGGGCTGATACGATCAAAAGGATAGATGAGTGGATGGGGTGGATGGGAGGAGGGAAAACCGGGTAGCAAAGACCAGAAAAAAAGATTAGTGAAAATAGGAAAAATACAAACAACAAAAAAGAAAAAAAAAATTATCTTACCATTGAAAGAAAACCAGGCGCCAGTAGTGGTGGAAGAGAGGGGTGAGGATGGTGAGGATGGCGAGGAAGGGGCTGATACGATCAAAAGGATAGATGAGTGGATGAGGTGGATGGGAGGAGGGAAAACTGGGTAGGGAAGACCAGAAAAAAGATTAGTGAAAATAGGAAAAATACAAACAACAAAAAAGAAAAAAAAATTATCTTACCAATGAAAGAAAACCAGGCGCCAGTATTGGTGGAAGAGAGGGGTGAGGATGGCAAGGATGGGGCTGATACAATTAAAAGGATAGATGAGTGGATGAGGTGGATGGGAGGAGGGAAACCTGGGTAGGGGAGACCTGGCGGCAGCATGGTGGTGTGGATTGATCGAAGACTGGTCGCTGAACCCTGACAGATCTGTAATAAATGTCAGATATGTCAGTCAATAATGCTGTGCATAACTCACCCTTTTGTTGGCTTGCTACACCAAGAGTTGCCAATATGGCTGTAGCCTATATACTGGGTGGACTTCAAGTCTCAACATACTATTCCAAGATGCTATCATCATTATCATCAATAATAAAGTTTGTATATCAGTTAGGTTGGTCTTATCTATCTATGTGGAGTTCATTTCATTAGAGTATCTACACTCTAAACACAAAAGAAAAAAAAATGGAAAAAAATAAATAAAAAAAAAAAGAAAGGAAAAAAGGAAAAAAAAACAATAAAAAAAAAAGGAAAAAAGGAAAAAAAAAACAATAAAAAAAATAAGTAAAAAAATAAAATAAAAGGAAAAAAGGAAAAAAAAAAAGGAAATTTTTTTTTTTTTTAAAAAATAAAAAAGGAAAAAAAAAACAATAAAAAAAAATGGAAAAAAAAAAAAAAAGGAAAAAGGAAAAGGAAAAAAACAATAAAAAAACAATATAAAAAAACAAAAAAAAACAATTAAAAAAAAAGGAAAAAAAAAGGAAAAAAAAAGGAAAAAATAAAGGAAAAAAAGAAATGGAAAAAAAATGGAAAAAAAATGGAAAAAAAAAAATAAAAAAAATGGAAAAAAACAATAAAAAAAAACAATAAAAACAATAAGAAAAAACAATAAAAAAAACAATAAAAGAAAAGGAAAAAAAAAAGGAAAAAAAAAATTGGAAAAAGAAGGAAAAAAAAGGAAGAAAAAAGGAAAAAAAACAATAAAAAAAAAAGGAAAAAAATTTTTATTTAAAAATAAAAATGGAAAAATAAAAAAGGAAAAAAATAGAAAAAAAAAAAGAAAAAATGGAAAAAAAAGGAAAAAAAAGGTAAAAAAAAAGGAAAAAAAAAGGAAAAAACAATAAGAAAAAATGGAAAAAAAATAAATAAATAAAAAATGGAAAAAAAAATGGAAAATAATAAAGGAAAAAAAATGGAAAAAAAATGAGAAAAAAATGAAAAAAATGTAAAAAAATGTAAAAAAAAAATGTAAAAAAATGTAAAGAAAAATGAAAAAAAAAATGGAAAAAAAGAAAAAAAAATGTAAAAAAACAATAAAAAAAATTGAAAAAAAAACAATAAAAAAACAATAAAAAAAAATTGAAAAAAAATGGCAAACAAAAATGGAAAACAAAAATGGAAAAAAAATGAAAAAAAAAGGAAAAAAAAGGAAAAAAAAGGAAAAAAAATTGAGAAAAAAAAAATTGAAAAAAAAATGGAAAAAAAAATGGAAAAATGAAAAAAAAATGGAAAAAAAATGGAAAAAAATAAAAAAAAAGGAAAAAAAATTAAAAAAAAATAAAAATTGAAAAAAAAAATGGAAAAAAAAATGGAAAAAAAATAAAAAAAACAATAAAAAAATAAAAAATAAAAAAAGAATGGAAAAAAAAATGGAAATGGAAAAAAAAATGGAAAAAAATAAAAAAAACAATAAAAAAAGAATGGAAAAAAAAACAATAAAAAAAATGGAAAAAAAAAGGAAAAAAAAAGGAAAAAAACAATAAAAAAAATAAAAAAAAATGGAAAAAAAAAATGGAAAAAAAACAATAAAAAAAAATGAAAAAAAATGGAATAAAAAAAAAATTGAAAAATGGAAAAAAATGGAAAAAAAATGGAAAAAAATGGAAAAAAACAATAAAAAAAAATTGAAAAAAAAAATGGAAAAAAACAATAAAAATAAACAATAAAAAAAACAATAAAAAAAAGGAAAAAAAAACAATAAAAAAAAGGAAAAAAAAAGGAAAAAAAAACAATATAAAATAACAATAAAAAAAATGAAAAAAAAACAATAAAAAAAATTGGAAAAAAATGGAAAAAAACAATAAAAAAAACAATATAAAAAAAATAAAAAAAATGGAAAAAAAACAATAAAAAAAATAGGAAAAAAAATGGAAAAAAAAATGGAAAAAAAAGGAAAAAAAAAGGAAAAAAAAGAAAAAAAAAGAAAAAAAAGGAAGAAAAATTTGAGGAGCTCTTATGAAGCACCTAAAAAAGGTTTAACAAAAGAAAAGGATAACACCTCCGCTGTTATTGAGGAAGAAGAAGCTAAAGATAGTCTAAAAACTATTGAGAAAGATTGGGAAGAAGCTGTGAGGTTGAGTCAAGAAGAAGCTGTTTGTAAACGTCGGTAGTTTTTGAAGGGACCGCTGATAAGTCCTTCCAGTGTGGCATTCCACATCTGGGTATGCCACTTAGGTTTATTTTTGAAGATTAGTAGAGATTTTTTGGATTATAAGGCTGGATATTTGGAATTTTAGAGAATTATTATTATCATTGGATAGCCCAGATTTTTCTCTATCTTTCATGTCTTGACAAATTTTTATCATATTTTACTGTTTTCTTAGTGTTTTACTTGATTTAGTGACTTATAGTATTTTTGGTGGATATGGTGGATATGGTGTGCTGATGGAATGGCCACTGAGCTCCAGTGCTCTGGTGCGCTTTGGATGCTGCTGAAGCCAACACACAGGCACTTCCTACCACAACAGTGCCACTTGTCAAAGGCCCAAAGATTTTGGTCCCATAAATCTTCAATGGAAAACAAGGCCCTCAAGGAAGATCAGTATGCATTTCAGGTAGACCTCTTTGTCCAGTTCAATGGTAATAAATTCTCAGATGAGAAATCAACAATTGGGTTTGAAATATTTTACTTCACAGATGAGGTGGAATGCTGTTCAAGGCCATACACCAAGGAGCTCCTTGAAAGTGCTAAGTCAGCAACCACTTTTTTCCAATTCATGGTGACATTTGAACTAGCCTATGGTGAGCCCAATGTGGCAAAAATAAAAGAAAATTTGCTAAACCAATTAAACCAGAAACACTCAGTTTCTGATTTTGTGTCAGAATTCTGGGGCCACTGCAGCTATGTCACAACATGGTGAGAAGGGGTGCTCATGTTTCACTTCAGGAATGCTCTAATTAGTCACACTCATCCAAACTCTCTACAAGAACCCATGGAGCTAGCCATCCAAATTTATAATAAGTTCAAGAATTAGAAAATGGATTGGGAGAGTGGTGCTTGTCAGTTGCACAACTATGCCTCATCAAGTGGGGCCAGACCCCAGGGCCCAAACACCATGGATATCAAATCAGTGGATGCATGCAGAACTAGTGAGAGGAGAAGGATATCTGATAAGGAGTATGAGAGGCATATGATCAAGGGTCTGGGCTTTCAATGTGGGATCAGTGGCCCTTTAGCAAGGGATTGTAGAGAGAAAATAAGGTTTTTTCAGCTGGCAGGTTCCACCAGACTACCAAAAGACAGTTTTTTGGAGCTATTATTTTGATAGCTTTTAATAAAATAATAATAATAGAAAAATATCAATATATTATTAAAAATTTATACATAGCTATAAAAAATATAATAAATACATTATTATTTTTACTTCAATCCATGGAAATACTGATGGATATATTTTGTTCATAAGGTGTTATGTTCAAAAAGAAAAAACACTTAACTTATATTTAAAGAGATTATAAAGAGCTAGTTGAGCACTTAATAATAAATTCTTAAAAAAATTATTAAAGATTTTTAAGAATAACCTCTTGGATGTGCAAGGAACAATGAAGAGTCAATATTCTCACTTAGGCAGTAAACCTCACAGGACATCGGATCACACCAATGGACAACTTAATCTCTTCCTTTCAATATTGAATCTTCATTATTCATTCTTGGGCCACTTTAAAACCTATAAGGATTCTTCAAATGGATCTCAATGGATTTACTTTCTTCTATTCATAATATTTTTCTATTGTTTTTTCTGTTATCTTCTTCCTTTTAAACTATATCTTAAAAAAGGAAATGTTTTTTATCTAGTTGTCATCATATATATAACTATAAAAATTATCTATACATCACCTGATAAGAGATGTGTTTTATATGATACTTAAAAATCTCTTTATTTTTTTTCTAGATATAAATTGAATATATGTATGGTTTCACACATTTATATACCTTTTACTCTAAATAAGATTTATTAAAAACATATTATTGTAAACAATGTGAGTTAAATGATCTAATATTAATTGAAATTATAGAATGGAATGGATGAGCTTGGGGATGACTAAGAGAAATGGTTGAGCCAATGGATTATCCGGCAATTAAAATAAGATGGGAAACAGGGAACAATCAACCTGTGTTTAAGACAAGATACAGGGAACAATCAGCCCAATTTTAATGACAATGCAGGGAACACTATACCCAAATTTGATGACAATGAGAGTGAAGGGAGCACAGTCTACCTGGCTCAATGATGGATGTAAGACACACAGTCTACTTGGCTTAATGATGTGGGGATACTCTACCCAACTTAGAAGAATACAACACAATGCAAAGGATCTCAGACTGATAGTAATATTGAGCAAAACAAAAATTGTGAAAAGAAGGAGTGTCACAATAAATGTATACTCTCTATTATCATCAGGTTAGTTCATAATGCTATAGGGTTTGAAAGAGAATTTATGTTCTAATATATATATATATAATTATTTGTTTATGTATTTATTTTATGTTAATTTGATATAATATTGGTTAACGAGTGACATATGAGTAGAAATATATATATGTACTAGAATTGATATTGCTTAAAATAAAAATTATGCAAGGGATCTGAAGAGACAACTAAATCTAAGGCTAAAATTCTGACAATTATATCTTACTTTAAATTATTATTTAATTCATTTTTATTCCTTTATGAAGGTTACTTTAATATTTTTCCACTCTATTTACTTTTAGTTTCTTCTATCTATATCTGTCCTCACTTTATCTCATCTCAGATGTTATTTTTACACCATTATTAGATATATTGTGTGTCTCTCATGAGAATGCTGTAAGAAAATGATGTGGGAAGTTAATAGGGTTTTATACTTGACTTATCCTAAGAAAGACTGGGGCACATGCAGCTACCATAGGCTTGGGACACATTTTGGTACACAGCATTCAATCTGGAGGGGGTCTGAAATCTAGATAGTAGGATCTTTGGCTCTAGAAGTCTTTAATACATCATGGGGCATGATAAGGATGACTTTACTATATATAGAGCTTATTTTCTGTCTTTTATAACCATCTTTTATTTAAAATTATAATTTTTTATGTATTAAATAACTTTTAAATACCTACAGTAAGAAATGTGCCACCTCTTGAATATAGAGTGAGCTATATTATCTGATATTGTTCTTTGCATTATTGTCTGCTATGAAATATTGTTTTTGGGATTATTGGGTTGAGTAAATTAAAATCTTAAGATTTTAGTTTTTGATGCAGTCTGTGTATTAAATTACTGGTACAAGAATTGTGATTTGAAAATATACTTTATATATATTGTATATTGCTCTAGTGATACATTCATTTGTATAAATTACTGGTATATTTTTATATATACACTACTACTGGTTCTGAAAGTACAAATATTATTTTTAAACTAGTTTCCAATTCAGATCATTTTGCCTGTACTAATTCCATAACATTGAAACCCTTCATTGGTTCTTGTAATTTGATGAAAGCCAGCTGTAGCCACTTTTTTCTGGGCTGACAGGGTTAGTGAAGTGGAGGATAGCACAAGAAAAGTGCAGGTAAAATACAGCACTCAGGAATGAAGTTTGTGCCCTCCTTGAGCAGATTAGAGGAAGAATATAAGATTCAGTTAGAAGTAGAATTATCAGAGTGTAAGCCACATTAAATAAATGATAATCATACTTTACTAAACTTTCCTTTAATGGCCCTTGACATCAAAATGAATATATGAGCCCTTCTGGACTATGGAGCCACAAAATTTTTTATTTGCAAAAAGTTTTTACAGAGAAATAAAAAGAAAATAAAATTGACCAACCCAGGAATCTAATTATGTTTGATGGATCCCCAGGTGGGGGAGGAGAAGTAAGATAAAAGGTTTTTTTGAAGATTCTGGGGCTATGGAATGAAGTCTTAATGCAAGGCATATGTTACAAAACTGAAAGACCAGTATGACATGGTACTGGGGATGACATTTCTGGACCAATATAACCCACACATTGACTGGATTGAAAAGATAGTTTGAATGGGAAGAAAAGGGAAAACTGTTGCTAAAGTATTGGCCCCCTGGCCCCTTCAGAGGTCAGGGGTCATCCTGGAAAATCTCCTGATTTTATGTTATTGTCAGTTAAATTTCTTCCAGAACTTATGCTTTCTCTTGATTCTAAGAATCAGGCTGAAGATGGGGCACCCACAGGGAGCTCCAGAGAGGACCAGAGAGGGGATTAAGCACAGCAAGAGGAGAAGGAGGTGCAAAAGAGAAGGAAGAAGGTGGAAGATGGAAAGGTGAAGGGTGAAGATAAAAAACCAACCCTCTGGACCCTCTTGAAAGGTCACCTGGTTTGATATTATCACCAGTAGAATTTCCACAAGGACTGAAAATTTCTTTTGATAAAAAGTTTAAGGACTTGGGGGGCCTAGAAGAAGAGGAGGTGCTAGAATGCAACACAACAGCATGGAACATATCTGCCAATATTACAGCCAAGGCCCAGTACTCAAAACCAAAAAAAGCCTTAAGGAAATGATCTCTGAAATCTATTGGTAATTCTTACCACTGCTTGAAGATGGAGGAGTCAAGACTTTGCCACCTCATTGACCATATGAATTTTCCATTGACCTTATTACAGGCACAACTCCTCAATTTAGTGGCATAATCCCATTTTCAACCTTGAAGCTAATTGCACTAAAAGAGATGATTGATGAAAACTTGAAGAATGGCTTCATTAGATAATCAAAATCTCCCAGGGCTGCCCCTGTGATCTTTTCAGATAAAAAGGATTTATCATTAAAGCCTTTCATGGATTTCAGAAGGCTCAATTCGCTGATGGTAAAGAACAGATACCCCCTTCCTTTGACTAGCAAGCTAATTGATACTCTTCAAGGTGCAGAGATCTTCACATTTATACATCCTACATCAGGTTACCACAACATACATTTGAAAGTAGGAGATTAATACAAACTGGCACTCTGCACTAAATTTGGTCATTTTGAATGGTTTCTAATTCCTTTTGGTCCATGAAATACACCCACCACTTTCCAAAACTTCACCAATAGCATCTTCAGAGATAGAATATGGATATATGTGAAAGTGTATCTAGAAAACATCTTAATTTACTCCAGATCAACGGAGGAACACCAGATACGTGTGAAGGATTTTTTGCAGCACTTGATAGAGGCACAAGTATGGTTATAACCTGAAAAATGTGTTTTCTCAGTAAGTGAAATCCCCTATCTGGGTATGATCATTTCAAAGGATAGGGTGCAGATGGACCAGGAGAAGGTAAAGGCAGTAACAGAGTGGCAAACACCAGCATCAGTGAAAGAGCTCCAGTCACTTATATTCTTTAAAAATTTTTACTGACACTTTATTGAAAAATGTTCCCACATTTGCTGCCCACTTTACAACCTCACAAAGAAGGAATCCAAAAAGATGCTTTTGACTACCTGAAAAAGAAATTTCGGACAGCCACTATTCTTGTGGTCCCAGATTTACTAAAGCCATTTGTCCTGGAATGAAACTTCTCAGACTTTGCACTAGGGGAAGTATTATCCCAATTTGATACTTTAAATATCTTACACCCAGTAGCATGTTTGTCACATACACCACTAGATGCCAAATCAAACTATGAAATATATGAAAAGGAGCTATTGGAAGTAGGGTATCAAACTCAAAGGAAATCTCCTTGCATTATATTTTTTGTTTTGCCTCCCATCTGAACTCTCTTCTCTCTGCCATCCTCTCAGCAAAAATGCTTTTTCAAGAAATGATTCCATTAATTTAAATAAACTGGTCTTGGCACTTGAAAGTATCAACTTGAACACTTTAAAATTTCACTTCCTGAATCCTCAAAGGCCCTCAAAGCTATTGACAAAAGACCTCATGAATTTTTGCTCTAATGGTCATCAAAATCCTAAAACTAAGCACACTGAAGAGCAATTATTTCAGTTGCACCCCCACTTAAATAATTAAACTTAACTTGGGACCTGCCTGAAGCCAAAATCTATTATTTTTCTTTATCTTTCTGATATTCCTATGGCCAATCTTCACTGTTATATTTTGGATAGTGGAACCAGCAAACATATGATCTGTTTTAAAGATCTTTTCTCAAACTATTCTCATTACAAAACCAAAATTATGTTTGTTGAAGGCTCCTCTACAAAAAGTGAAAGTCAAGGCTCCATCTCTCTTACCTTTAATAATGAAAAACTTACATTAAATGATTTCCTCCATTTCCCATCTCTTCAAGTCAATCTAATCAGCTTACCTACCCTCAGAAAAGTTTTTCCAAAAATTGGTCTCAATATTGAAAACTCCATCTTAAAATTGATCTTTGATGCCTCCACAATTCTCACCTGAACCATCATGTGAAATCTGTTATATATTGATGGAAACTTCAGTATGCCCTATTTCTCTTTTCACAAGCAGTGATTCTTATACTACATGGCACAACAGGCTAGGCCATCCTAGTCAAGATTACTTGGTAATTCTGAGAAAAGAGATTAATTTTTTCCTTTTAAATAGAATGAGTCTTTCTGTGAGAGTTTTTTTAAAGCTAAAATATGTCATAAACCTTATTCTGGTACTATATCTAGAGCTACACAGCCTCTTGAGTGTGTGAATGCATATTTGAGTGGTAGAATTTTTCCTTTATCTTTTGGTGGAGATAAATACTACTATCAACTTACAGATTCTTATTCCTATTATTGCTTTACATACTTACTAAATAATAACTTGTATACTTTTTCTGTATATATTAAATTTAAAAAATTGATTGAATGTTAACTTAACACAAAAATGACCCACCTGGTGAATGATGAAAGAGAAGAATTCAGCTACCATATACTTCTAAAATTCCTTGATAGTGAGGGATGTTCAATGCACACCACTTTTCCTTACTCTCTTCAAAAAAATCCTTTTTCTGAGAGAGGTAATGGTACTACTACAGAAAAGGCTAGGGCTATTTTATTTCAGGGTAGTCTACCAGCTGAGCCCTGGGCTGAGGATGTCACTACCTTTTTTTACCTTCACAAACAAACTTCTACTAAGATTCAATTCAAAAAAATCTCCATTTGAGATCCTCTTCAAACAGAAACCTAAAATCAGTCATCTCCTTACCTTTGGTTGTAGTCCATATGCTCACATCCCTAATATCCTCAGGAAAGGGAAATTTGATAATGCTTCTTTCAGCCTAGATATCCCCAGGACTGAGTATCTATTATGCTTATAAAAAGATAACCTTAATTACATTAAGCTTATAAGTAAAAATTATGGTTATAATACTTATATATATGGTTATTATGATTATATATATATTCATTACACTATTAAATGACTTATATAAGTTTAAATAGCTTAACCATAGACTTATAATACTTATTAAGGTGTTAATGGAGTTATAATATACTTATCTTAAGTTATATTAAGTTATTATAGACATACATAAGCTTATATGTATGCATAAACCTCATACTCAGTGAAATATGGAGTTATATTATGTATATATAGGTCTATAAGTGGGTTTTAACCTCTATATAGCCTATAAGCTTTATTTTTCTGCTTATTTTAGGTCATATGGACATATTCAATGGACTCACAATGCCTACACAAGCATATACACCTTTTTCAGGCACATATATCCAGTTTGGACAACTTAATCTGCTTCCTTTGATAAACTATCAAGGATTTATGGGCTGAAATATGATTACTGGGTTTATATAGATGCTTGGGAATGTAATTGGGGGCTTTTAAAGTTGATTTGTTGCCTTTATATTCTTTGTTTTTCTTTAGATACTCTTTGGATGAGTTATTTTACCTGTTTCTTTATGGTATCTGCTTTTATCTGTTTTCTCTATTTATGGTATGGGTTTTGGATATCATCAATTGTGATCTAGGGTCCTTACTGGAGGTCTAGGTGTTGAGCCTTCTTGAAGTGGACACCATGGGGAGGTGATTGGCCCTTTCAGTGCTTTAATTGGGGGGGAGAGTAGTGACATCATCTGGATTGAAGGTCTGCGCACTCAAGTGGATTTTGGTATAAGTAAGGGAGGATTTGATGGGTTATTGGACATCACTTACTTACTAAAATTCAAATAAACATTATAAAACAATTATTATCATATATAAATATATTAAAAGGCATTTATAAATTCATATTATCTTTATTTTAGCTATAACTATATAATATTAACCTATTTTTTACCACTAGCATGCACCAATCCAAATATTGTGAGTTAACACTGAGCATAACTATTTTATGAGTCCTCCCCTGAGGTTTAATCAGTAAATAATTTATCAATAAGTAGTTTGACCATTAATATTTACTATTAAATCATACTTAGATACTATAATACACTGAAATCTTCTAAACATCTCATCCTCATTAGTTATGATCAAAAATTATCATCTTACAAACTGATTGACCCTCTTAATTTAACTATGTCCTACTCCAATGATGTTATTTTCACAAATCCTAATTTCTTTTTACAACTCTTTGTAATTCCTACAACATTCTAGTTTTACTTCCCTACCCTGACCTTAATGATGAACAGCCACAAATTCTTGCTTCTGAATGTTGTTCCACACCTGATACACCAACATCTCCCACTATCTCGATTCCCTCTGAACCACCAATTTCAAAGAACAAAAAAACTTATATAAGATATCATTACACTTATACTAGTGATCCTCCTTCCCACAATATTGATTAATTAATAGGGGGTGTCAAACATTTCCATATATGCCTGGCAGACTTCAGTCTCAAAATGACATTCCAAGATGCCATCATAAATGGCAGAATTGGGGTTAGACATCTCAAACACTTGGTCAAATACTTCCTATTCTTGCTCAATAACCCCAACCACAATTCAGCCCACCAATACAAACATTCCCAAAATCCACTTTACATCAGACCACTTTTCCCCCAACAATACATCATCATGGACTCCTGCTTAAATTTATATATTCATCATCACTGTAAGCTTTTCTGTCTCTTATCTTTTATCATCACCTTATCAAGCTCATGTGTTTATTCTTTTTTCTATTTCATTTTGTCTTATATAGCTAAATCTTTGTTAGGATTTCACTTTTTCCACTATCAAAGTTTACCATGCACTAATAATTTTTTCCTCTCCATAGTTTAAATTCAACTATGCCTCTCCCAAAAACCATTGCTCAAAAGTATACTCAACTAACCAGGAGTGACCTTCAGATTGTGATCAATTGGTTTCAAACAGAATCAAATTTTGATGCCTGATTTGGCTGTGACAAGTCTACACGTGTGGGATGCCCACCTTCCTCAAAAATCAGTGGGTATCAGAAAATGGAAATTGAACTAAAAAATAAAACTAAAGGTACAATGGACTTAACAACCAAGAAAATGAGAGAGAAATTCAAAAATTATCATTCAAAATACAATAAAGTAAAAATGGCTTCTTCTTCTACTGGCTTTGGAGTATCAGAAGAAGATTGCAAAATTGGAATCACCTCAATCACTGAAAAACTCAACTCAATGTGCCCACTCTATCAACAGATGGATGATCTCTATGGGAAAAGAGATGATGTAAATCCTCTACACACTGAGGATTCTCAACTACTGGGTTCTGAAATTAACTATGATTTAGAAATGCCAATTAACCCAATACTCAATACACAATATTTAGAGGATGCTTGTGATGATTCTGACCATGAGCAAGATGATGCAGCTTTTGTGAGTTTATATGGCTTTTATAAAAAGCCTCCCTCCAACTTTTACTAAAAAAAATTTCTTTTTTGACCTAATAATATCTATACCAATCATGAACCAGACCCCAGCTGGAGTGAATAAAGATACTTTTCATGAAGATTTGGATGTTGAGAGCAGTGTAGAAGATGAGAAAATCAAAACACCAAACAGACTTAAAAGAAGGGCTTTGACATCTTTCACAAATAATCAATCAAGTTTGAAATTAGTCTTATCCACTTATGGAAAATCATGGACAAACATGAAGAAGGTAAGGCTTATTTGAGTTGTTTCATTTCTATATAATTTTTTTTTTTGACTTTTCTTTAATTTTTAAGTAAAAATTGTTGCATCAAAAGAAATTTCTCAGATAGAAATTTTGAAAATGGAATCTCAAGAGAAGTCTGCAAGCCAAGGATTTGACCTAGAAGAAAAAAATTATTTCACCTCCTCAAAAAGGATGAAAATTCTTTAAAAATTGAGAAAGATTGTTTAAAGATGGAGATAGAGAACTCAAATCTTGAAAGGGAAGAAAATATTACACTCAGAAATCAACAGCTTCAGTTGGAAAGAGAAAAATTACAGTTCAAACATGACAAATTAAATCAAAAAAAAGTGAAGAAAAACCAGCAGACAAAACTTGATTTTAGCATGTCTGAGTGCAGGCAAACCAACAGATTAAATTAAACAGTTGCTAGATTTACTTGATTAATTTAATTTTTTATATGCTGACTTTATAAAGTTCATGATTTCAATATTTTTTTTGGTCAAAATTTGAAAATCTCTTAGAATCTTTCTTAAAAAAGGTTTTTAATTACATAATTATCTTGTAACTTATTTTTTCTTTCATGGTGGACATGCAATTTATATGTATTCAAATTTCCCAGTGGGAAAAGGCCCTCAACTCATACCCTTGAAACTCTTCCATATCACATTTCATAATGCATTTCAGAACACATTTTTTCAAAACACATTTTCGAATGCATTTCATAATGCATATCCTAATCATCATACAATTATCCTTCCAGAATCCCCTAACTCTCTTCCTCTTTACATATTTTTCTGCCCTTTCATCAAGGTATTTTTTTTTCACAGCTTCACATGTTCCTCATATTTCTCTTCAAGCCCCTTCCAAAACTTACCTAAGGTGAGTGCTACCTTATCATGATTTTCTTTATACCGACTTTAATTTTAATTTTTTACTCTTTTGTGTTTTTTTCTGGACAAATTGCTTTGAAACAGTCCCAGAAAAACTCTAGACTGTTTCCAAGCATTTTTGGTAAGTTTTTTTTTCTTTTTTTGCTTCGAAAACATGCTGGCAGCAAGCCCAGCCCATCTCCAAGTGTTTTATTAACATTTTTTTTACTCCAAATCACTTTGGAAACAGTCCCAGAACGATTCTATACTGCTTTTGAGAATATTTGGTAAGTTTGTTTTCTGCCTTGGAAATGTGCTGGAAGCATGCCCAACACATTTCCAACCATTTTTACTAACTTCTTTTTTTTCAAAAATATGAAATAAATATGTACTCATCTTTTTCTTCACTTTCATCAATCTCCTCCTTATCTCTTTCTTCAATTCCATTGATCAAGTCTTCAGAACATATGTCTTCCTCATCTCTTTCTTCAATTCCATCAATCAAGTCATCAAAACATATGTCCTCCTCATATCTTTCTTCAATTTCTTCTATTACATCTTTAAAAAAATTCAAACATCATATCTAATAGAAAATTATTCATTTCTAATGAGAAGAAAGCTGAATATCAAAAACATAAATTAATTCAAATGAAGCAATGGTGTGAAGCTTACTTTAGACACTTAGAAAATCTGAATTTTTGCAAAACTACAATTTGTAAGAAGAAAAATTATTTGAAATATTTACCAGAAAAACTCTTTTACTTAACTACTGGTGGAAAGGATATTATTGCTTCATTTATCAGTAATGGTTATAAACCTCAATTTATTTTAGAAGTTCATTCATTCAATGGAGTTCAAGATAATGTCTTATAAAAATTGTCAGATCTAGTTTCAAATTTATATCAGATGGCTTTACTTTGACATATATTAAAGAATAAAAATCTATTAGGAGGAATTTTGATTAGGACTAGGATAGAGACCTGGATTTGAAAAGGGAAAAGCTTTTGGTAAGATTTTATCATGATATAATTTCTTGAAATCATTTTTCTAACACCCATACTAGGTATTTATTCTTTATTAATAAGTATAAGCTCCATTAAAATGGATCAAGATTTAGAAAGATGGAAATTTTTAGGATCCTTCAATTTGTTTTTGGCCAATTGATTAAAAAAACTATGTATTGGTGCAAATAATAACTTGTATACTTTTTCTGTATATATTAAATTTAAAAAATTGATTGAATGTTAACTTAACACAAAAATGACCCACCTGGTGAATGATGAAAGAGAAGAATTCAGCTACCATATACTTCTAAAATTCCTTGATAGTGAGGGATGTTCAATGCACACCACTTTTCCTTACTCTCTTCAAAAAAATCCTTTTTCTGAGAGAGGTAATGGTACTACTACAGAAAAGGCTAGGGCTATTTTATTTCAGGGTAGTCTACCAGCTGAGCCCTGGGCTGAGGATGTCACTACCTTTTTTTACCTTCACAAACAAACTTCTACTAAGATTCAATTCAAAAAAATCTCCATTTGAGATCCTCTTCAAACAGAAACCTAAAATCAGTCATCTCCTTACCTTTGGTTGTAGTCCATATGCTCACATCCCTAATATCCTCAGGAAAGGGAAATTTGATAATGCTTCTTTCAGCCTAGATATCCCCAGGACTGAGTATCTATTATGCTTATAAAAAGATAACCTTAATTACATTAAGCTTATAAGTAAAAATTATGGTTATAATACTTATATATATGGTTATTATGATTATATATATATTCATTACACTATTAAATGACTTATATAAGTTTAAATAGCTTAACCATAGACTTATAATACTTATTAAGGTGTTAATGGAGTTATAATATACTTATCTTAAGTTATATTAAGTTATTATAGACATACATAAGCTTATATGTATGCATAAACCTCATACTCAGTGAAATATGGAGTTATATTATGTATATATAGGTCTATAAGTGGGTTTTAACCTCTATATAGCCTATAAGCTTTATTTTTCTGCTTATTTTAGGTCATATGGACATATTCAATGGACTCACAATGCCTACACAAGCATATACACCTTTTTCAGGCACATATATCCAGTTTGGACAACTTAATCTGCTTCCTTTGATAAACTATCAAGGATTTATGGGCTGAAATATGATTACTGGGTTTATATAGATGCTTGGGAATGTAATTGGGGGCTTTTAAAGTTGATTTGTTGCCTTTATATTCTTTGTTTTTCTTTAGATACTCTTTGGATGAGTTATTTTACCTGTTTCTTTATGGTATCTGCTTTTATCTGTTTTCTCTATTTATGGTATGGGTTTTGGATATCATCAATTGTGATCTAGGGTCCTTACTGGAGGTCTAGGTGTTGAGCCTTCTTGAAGTGGACACCATGGGGAGGTGATTGGCCCTTTCAGTGCTTTAATTGGGGGGGAGAGTAGTGACATCATCTGGATTGAAGGTCTGCGCACTCAAGTGGATTTTGGTATAAGTAAGGGAGGATTTGATGGGTTATTGGACATCACTTACTTACTAAAATTCAAATAAACATTATAAAACAATTATTATCATATATAAATATATTAAAAGGCATTTATAAATTCATATTATCTTTATTTTAGCTATAACTATATAATATTAACCTATTTTTTACCACTAGCATGCACCAATCCAAATATTGTGAGTTAACACTGAGCATAACTATTTTATGAGTCCTCCCCTGAGGTTTAATCAGTAAATAATTTATCAATAAGTAGTTTGACCATTAATATTTACTATTAAATCATACTTAGATACTATAATACACTGAAATCTTCTAAACATCTCATCCTCATTAGTTATGATCAAAAATTATCATCTTACAAACTGATTGACCCTCTTAATTTAACTATGTCCTACTCCAATGATGTTATTTTCACAAATCCTAATTTCTTTTTACAACTCTTTGTAATTCCTACAACATTCTAGTTTTACTTCCCTACCCTGACCTTAATGATGAACAGCCACAAATTCTTGCTTCTGAATGTTGTTCCACACCTGATACACCAACATCTCCCACTATCTCGATTCCCTCTGAACCACCAATTTCAAAGAACAAAAAAACTTATATAAGATATCATTACACTTATACTAGTGATCCTCCTTCCCACAATATTGATTAATTAATAGGGGGTGTCAAACATTTCCATATATGCCTGGCAGACTTCAGTCTCAAAATGACATTCCAAGATGCCATCATAAATGGCAGAATTGGGGTTAGACATCTCAAACACTTGGTCAAATACTTCCTATTCTTGCTCAATAACCCCAACCACAATTCAGCCCACCAATACAAACATTCCCAAAATCCACTTTACATCAGACCACTTTTCCCCCAACAATACATCATCATGGACTCCTGCTTAAATTTATATATTCATCATCACTGTAAGCTTTTCTGTCTCTTATCTTTTATCATCACCTTATCAAGCTCATGTGTTTATTCTTTTTTCTATTTCATTTTGTCTTATATAGCTAAATCTTTGTTAGGATTTCACTTTTTCCACTATCAAAGTTTACCATGCACTAATAATTTTTTCCTCTCCATAGTTTAAATTCAACTATGCCTCTCCCAAAAACCATTGCTCAAAAGTATACTCAACTAACCAGGAGTGACCTTCAGATTGTGATCAATTGGTTTCAAACAGAATCAAATTTTGATGCCTGATTTGGCTGTGACAAGTCTACACGTGTGGGATGCCCACCTTCCTCAAAAATCAGTGGGTATCAGAAAATGGAAATTGAACTAAAAAATAAAACTAAAGGTACAATGGACTTAACAACCAAGAAAATGAGAGAGAAATTCAAAAATTATCATTCAAAATACAATAAAGTAAAAATGGCTTCTTCTTCTACTGGCTTTGGAGTATCAGAAGAAGATTGCAAAATTGGAATCACCTCAATCACTGAAAAACTCAACTCAATGTGCCCACTCTATCAACAGATGGATGATCTCTATGGGAAAAGAGATGATGTAAATCCTCTACACACTGAGGATTCTCAACTACTGGGTTCTGAAATTAACTATGATTTAGAAATGCCAATTAACCCAATACTCAATACACAATATTTAGAGGATGCTTGTGATGATTCTGACCATGAGCAAGATGATGCAGCTTTTGTGAGTTTATATGGCTTTTATAAAAAGCCTCCCTCCAACTTTTACTAAAAAAAATTTCTTTTTTGACCTAATAATATCTATACCAATCATGAACCAGACCCCAGCTGGAGTGAATAAAGATACTTTTCATGAAGATTTGGATGTTGAGAGCAGTGTAGAAGATGAGAAAATCAAAACACCAAACAGACTTAAAAGAAGGGCTTTGACATCTTTCACAAATAATCAATCAAGTTTGAAATTAGTCTTATCCACTTATGGAAAATCATGGACAAACATGAAGAAGGTAAGGCTTATTTGAGTTGTTTCATTTCTATATAATTTTTTTTTTTGACTTTTCTTTAATTTTTAAGTAAAAATTGTTGCATCAAAAGAAATTTCTCAGATAGAAATTTTGAAAATGGAATCTCAAGAGAAGTCTGCAAGCCAAGGATTTGACCTAGAAGAAAAAAATTATTTCACCTCCTCAAAAAGGATGAAAATTCTTTAAAAATTGAGAAAGA
Organism: Hemileia vastatrix; assembly: GCA_030280995.1. NCBI lineage: Eukaryota > Fungi > Basidiomycota > Pucciniomycetes > Pucciniales > Zaghouaniaceae > Hemileia > Hemileia vastatrix. Next base: position 3,358,662 of record JASXTE010000002.1, on the reverse strand, counting down.
TTGTTTAAAGATGGAGATAGAGAACTCAAATCTTGAAAGGGAAGAAAATATTACACTCAGAAATCAACAGCTTCAGTTGGAAAGAGAAAAATTACAGTTCAAACATGACAAATTAAATCAAAAAAAAGTGAAGAAAAACCAGCAGACAAAACTTGATTTTAGCATGTCTGAGTGCAGGCAAACCAACAGATTAAATTAAACAGTTGCTAGATTTACTTGATTAATTTAATTTTTTATATGCTGACTTTATAAAGTTCATGATTTCAATATTTTTTTTGGTCAAAATTTGAAAATCTCTTAGAATCTTTCTTAAAAAAGGTTTTTAATTACATAATTATCTTGTAACTTATTTTTTCTTTCATGGTGGACATGCAATTTATATGTATTCAAATTTCCCAGTGGGAAAAGGCCCTCAACTCATACCCTTGAAACTCTTCCATATCACATTTCATAATGCATTTCAGAACACATTTTTTCAAAACACATTTTCGAATGCATTTCATAATGCATATCCTAATCATCATACAATTATCCTTCCAGAATCCCCTAACTCTCTTCCTCTTTACATATTTTTCTGCCCTTTCATCAAGGTATTTTTTTTTCACAGCTTCACATGTTCCTCATATTTCTCTTCAAGCCCCTTCCAAAACTTACCTAAGGTGAGTGCTACCTTATCATGATTTTCTTTATACCGACTTTAATTTTAATTTTTTACTCTTTTGTGTTTTTTTCTGGACAAATTGCTTTGAAACAGTCCCAGAAAAACTCTAGACTGTTTCCAAGCATTTTTGGTAAGTTTTTTTTTCTTTTTTTGCTTCGAAAACATGCTGGCAGCAAGCCCAGCCCATCTCCAAGTGTTTTATTAACATTTTTTTTACTCCAAATCACTTTGGAAACAGTCCCAGAACGATTCTATACTGCTTTTGAGAATATTTGGTAAGTTTGTTTTCTGCCTTGGAAATGTGCTGGAAGCATGCCCAACACATTTCCAACCATTTTTACTAACTTCTTTTTTTTCAAAAATATGAAATAAATATGTACTCATCTTTTTCTTCACTTTCATCAATCTCCTCCTTATCTCTTTCTTCAATTCCATTGATCAAGTCTTCAGAACATATGTCTTCCTCATCTCTTTCTTCAATTCCATCAATCAAGTCATCAAAACATATGTCCTCCTCATATCTTTCTTCAATTTCTTCTATTACATCTTTAAAAAAATTCAAACATCATATCTAATAGAAAATTATTCATTTCTAATGAGAAGAAAGCTGAATATCAAAAACATAAATTAATTCAAATGAAGCAATGGTGTGAAGCTTACTTTAGACACTTAGAAAATCTGAATTTTTGCAAAACTACAATTTGTAAGAAGAAAAATTATTTGAAATATTTACCAGAAAAACTCTTTTACTTAACTACTGGTGGAAAGGATATTATTGCTTCATTTATCAGTAATGGTTATAAACCTCAATTTATTTTAGAAGTTCATTCATTCAATGGAGTTCAAGATAATGTCTTATAAAAATTGTCAGATCTAGTTTCAAATTTATATCAGATGGCTTTACTTTGACATATATTAAAGAATAAAAATCTATTAGGAGGAATTTTGATTAGGACTAGGATAGAGACCTGGATTTGAAAAGGGAAAAGCTTTTGGTAAGATTTTATCATGATATAATTTCTTGAAATCATTTTTCTAACACCCATACTAGGTATTTATTCTTTATTAATAAGTATAAGCTCCATTAAAATGGATCAAGATTTAGAAAGATGGAAATTTTTAGGATCCTTCAATTTGTTTTTGGCCAATTGATTAAAAAAACTATGTATTGGTGCTTTTCAGTCTAATCATGAACTAGCCATTAAAGCAGGAATACCCAATTGGACAGATATGGAATGGGTCAATCTGGAAGATGATTATATCTTTTCATCTAATTTTATTATCACATATGGAGGCTTTCACAACAAGATTAATATGGATAAAAACAATTCTAATTTTCTTACATTTGGGAGTTTCACTTATATCAATCCTATTAGTGGACTCCTAATTCCTTCACCTTTCCAACTCAAATTTCATGGATTATACTTTCCCAATCACAAATATATTATTGACTTTGGATTAGGGAAAGGACTGGTGGAAGCAATTTGGAACTCTTCACAAGATAACCATCAGACAACTCAAGCTCCTCCTGGGTTAGAATCTTGTGAAAAGTTTACTCATTTTGGTTTCTCATTTCAGATCAACCTAAATTTGATAAAGAGGGTAAATAAATTGTGGTAAGAAGGTTTGATGAAAAGTAAAGCTGCAGGGTGGGAGGCTAAGTATGGTAAATAAAGGATCTCCAAAGATTCATTTTTATTTCTTAAATTTATAATTAATCATTCATTAAATATAATCATCAACTTTAATAATTAACCCATGGAGCCTTTCTGCTGTATAAAGTATTAATTCAAACAATTAATTTATTGAATGAGTTCACAATAAAATTCCATGTCAATGTATTCTTTGGCTTTGATCACATCTGGACTCATTGGCTGGTAGTTTTCTGAATGCCATTTCTTTTACTTGGTTGATTATCTTTTTTGAATGATTTATTTATTCATTTATGAAATAAAAATGAAATTTTGGCAATCCTAAACCCCTCCCAAAGTAAATTTTAGGGGCGGGTATCCCCATTTTTTTTATTTGTGTGATTTGGTTGGAATTTTTTTTAAATGTATATACACAATTAAAAGACAAAAATCTCCCTTTGAAGATTTAAAATGCATGAAACATGAATTTACTTGCATGTTAAGCAGAAAGTGCATAATCCAAAAAATATACAACTAAGTAGGTCTTGATCCTCAAGATGGTACAAAAAAACAAAAAATTTCAAAATTAAAATATTAACAGAAATATGAGTGTGGAATATATAAAAGGAAGTTTTTTCCCCCAATAAATCATAGTAGCTTTCTAGAAAAATTCAAAAGATTTCATCTTTTCCTTTCTAGAAACTTTCAAAAATCTTACCTAGTCCTTTATAGCTTCTCAATATGACATCTCTACCATCATCATCATCTACTTCAAAAGAGCATAGTACAAAAGACTATAAGCTTACAAAGGGATGCTGTATTCCTTGCACTAATTGTGAAAGGTCCAATTACTATTGTGTTAAAAACACTTGAGTAAAGATATTCACTTCAACTTGTGGATGTTGTCAATGGCAAAATTTAAAATGTGATGTCCTTAAACTCAATCCAGATACTCAAGGCCAATTTATGTCTGCTAAGTACTGGTCTAATGAGGCAGAAAGAACGATTCTGTAAGATAACTTCCAGTATTATCTATCATTGATATCTTTTTGATTGATATGTATGAATTCTTCTAGGCCATTAGATAAAACTACTCATACTGAACAAGTGGTTGATGATGATGATGAAGATTTAATGGAAGAACATAGTCAAAGAAAAAGGATAAAGATAAATATTCCAAGTGAGTTAAAGGTATTCTTTTGAAGTATAAAACATATATATAAAGAATTGAACTTAGTTAGGTAAAAAAAGGTCACTAATTCATAGTAAAGATTCATAGGATGAAATTAGTATTTGGAATCAGAGATTGGAATATGAGGATACTAAGCAAGAAGAAGCTATCATGGAGGTAATTTATAAGAAGTTTAAAGGATTAAAAGAAGAATTAGGCAAACATTTATTAGAAATTAGTAGGTTAGTAAGTGACAAACATATAGAAAGGTTTCATGATTTACAAAAAATATACATGATATTTTAAAAGACTTTCATAATGATATTTAAGAAGAAATAAAGAAAGAATTTTGGTACTAGTAGATATTCAATCTGTATTTGCAAATTGAGCAAGAGTGATAGGTAAGATTTTAGCATGCATTCCAACAGGCAGGGATGAAGAGCTGGAGGATGATTCAATAGTTGGGGGTGGTTCAGGAATTTTGTCTTCATAAAGACTGTTCCATTCATCCATTAAGTGTGCAAGAAGATTATGCAGTATCAAGAATGAAATGATCCAATCAATCATAACCTTCATTTCTTTCTGGTTACAAATAGGAATCCTCATTTCCCTTAGTGAAGCAAATCTACATTTGAAAATTCCAATTGCATGTTCAATCCTTACTCAAGACTTGGAAAGATGAGTGTTGAATTGTGATTTTTCACAATTTTCATCACCAGACCCATGAAATGCTGGGATCAAATATGTACCACTGGTGTAAGAAGAGTCAGCAAGAAGATATTGATGGTCATCAAAGTAATTCTCAGGCTTTTGAGAAATCATCATTTGTTGAAAGACTGAAGAGTCATGGCAAGCACCAAGAAAGCTGGCATGAAATGCAATAAGCTTCTTATTTATATTGCAAATCAATTAAAGAGCAATAGAATACCTGATTAACAACAAAGTAAGAGAGTATTAGTATTATATGTAAGAATATGTAAGATATAGATAAGCACTGACCTCTTTTTCCAATAAAAATAATTATTTCCATCCTTTGCAGGCTTTTGGCTCAAGGGGATGGTTGGGCTATTGACAAAGCCAATACATCCAGGGAATCCTTCATTTTGCATGACCTGTGAGTTTTCCATTCTAACCTCCATAGTTGGCCATGTGAGGAATTTTGATTGAAGTGATTGGATGGCTTTGATGGTTCTCTTGGTGTATAAATTGACTGTTCTATGACTTATACTGAAAAGGTTCTTGAGACAAATTATGAAAGCACTGTTCCCATTTGAACCAAATTGGCAAAGTGGCACAGACATTTGTATTTCAGGGTCCCTCTGTGGGAAATGAGAATTGTTGTGGTAAATAGATTAATCATGAATTAAATCATGTAGGTATTTAAAAACATGATAAGTAGTTCATAAAATTTGCTGAAAACTGGGTTCAGGTATTTCAGAAAGTTTGTGAAGTGTATATTGTGGTTGATGGCAAATGGATGGGGTTTGGGAAGTAAGGTAGTGGTTCTCTAACAGGTGACTCATATAAAAAAATTAAACTCAGCATCAGAATCTGGATCAGAATTAACCAAAAGAGCAAGGGCTAGAGCATCAGTAGTTGTTTGAAGCTGCTGATGAAGTGAGGGAGTCATGTTAGTGTTTGGAGGGAAAAAATAAGATCAAGAGTAATCAAGGGTTGGAGTATGATGTTAGGGGGGGCTAAGACTTGATACACCATGTACTGTGTGTGTATAAATAAGCTCATAAGGATTAGTTGAAGAAAAATATTAAGTTATGGGTGTGTGTGTACCTAATTCTGACTAATCAAGTTAAGGGTAAGAACTGCTTGAGGGGCTTGGATGTACCCAACAGATAGCGTGTGTAGGGAAAAGCATGCTGTTGAAGTATACCAGTTAATGGGGTATGTAATTTGAATTTAAATGACTTACTTGGTACATTTTTTGAGGCTTGCTTGAATGGTGTATATGGTAATTTTTGACACCCCCTATTAATATCAAGCTCTAACATATTAAATTATTCCTCTAAAAGAACAAATGTTGCACTTCATACCAACAATACTAATAGGGAAATGGATGTTCCTGTTCCTGAAGATTATCACTCTGCTCTTGATAGTCTCTATGGACCCAAATGGGAAAAAGCAGTTGAAAGTGAACTAAATAACATGTCCTCACACAAAGTATGGGATTTCTACAAGAAAAAAGTTAATGCTTCAGTAATTGGATTTACTTGGGTCTCTCAGGTAAAAGAAAAACATGATGGCACCATATTAAAATTTAAGTCCTGTTTACGTGTCCAGGGTTTTTCTCAACTTTAAGACATTGATTACTTTGATACTTTTACACCAATAGGTAGACAAACTACTTTTCAACCCTTGTTGCTCTAGCTGCATTACAAAGCCTTGAGCTTCATCACATGGATGTTAAGGTTGCTTTCTTTCACAGAGTCCTTGAAGAGGATGTCTATATAAAAGTACCTAATGGTGTCTCACCTTTTTCTACCATTAAAAATCCTGTGCTTAAAATAAAGAACTTAATCTTTTGCCTAAAACAATCCCCTGATTTCTGGTCTAAACAAATAAACAAATTTTTTTATTCTATTAATTTCTTTCCATCACCCACTGCCCCTTGTTCATATCATCTGATTGAACAAATCCAACATTCTGGCAATATTCAATTACTCTTTAAAGAGTGCTTTTTAGGATAGAGGAAGCAGGGTTAACTGTCTCAGGGTCAAAGTTTGCTTGTTGCATTCCAGCACTAGACATTGTGGGACATGTGGTATGTAGGAAAGGGAGGATCATTGTGGAAAAACAGAAGAACAAGGTGCTTACATGGCCAAGACTGCTAGTTCAGATGATAAGCAGTCAGACTTTACCAGATGTGCTTATGACTAGATGAGTACCACAGATTAATTTATTTTCTTTTGATTTGGTTCATAAGCTAGTGAAATCTTTCACTATGCCTGATTCTTTGTCAAGAAGGCCAGTATATGAAGAGGACTCAGAGTTGGAAGATTTTGAAGAAGATAAGAAGTGGGTAAATGGAATAGACTATTTCTATCAAGGATTTAGGAAAGATGTTCAGGAAGATGTTAAACTACCATCAGACCTCTGAAAATAAAAACTAAAAAACAATCTAGAGAATCTAGCAGTAAGATTAATTGTAACATCTCATTTGCCACGAGAAAAGTCTAAATTCCTTATCAATGTATGTCATGAATCGGGAAAACTATGAGCCTCTAGTCAAGACATAATTTTTAATGTTATTTTACAATAGCGTGAAAGTAGAGAAAAAATGTCCGCTAATTGATTTTACTAACCTCTAACATGTGATTTTATTTTAACAGCTGGCTATTTTCACTCCATTTTCATCATCATGCTGATATAGTATAGTATTAATCAAGCTTTGCACCGTCAGTTAATAAGGAACGAGATTAACGTGGCCGCCGTTGTGCAGACCTGCGCTTCACCCAGATTACTGGCATCAGACTACATTGAGCTATTAAAGACGTGATCAGATGGTATATCATAAATATCGATGATGGTGTTCAACTTCAACAAGACCCTCATGAAAAGATCGGTTACACTACAAATTTTAAAACTACTTTGCTCAGAGGCATAGCGGTTCAGCCTCGGTGGCAGCAGCGGTTACAGTGAATACCTAATTGCTATATCAAGCCACTACACCAGTGGTGGAAGTGGTTCAAGTTTTAGTATATAGCAGTGAGGGATCCTTTGCCATTTGGACGCCCTGACAGGGTGGCAGCCTATGCAAAATACTGTCAGCAGCCGTTTCAGTGGCGTGCGGTTGTTTGACTGCTTGTTGCTCTCTCAGCCTGCTCAAGTGATTGTGTTTCCCCTTTTCCCCTTGCCAGAACAATAATTGGGCCACAATTTACCTTGAATTTATTAACTTCAGTATTGCATAGCCCTCATGGCCAATCAAGTGTCTATTTCTACCGAGCTGGTTAGCTCTTGTGTAGGTTCTAATTTCCTTTTTCTGGTGATGTTGATTATTCCAACTTAAATTCTCAAGAAAACCTTGAGCATATGCGATTACTTATATTCTGAACCCGAAAGGAGAAATAATTGAGTGTAAACACTAACGAAATCTAAAACAGGAACCCACACATCCTGCCAATCTGATTTGTGAGCTCTGCCGGAACTTTTACACTTTAGGTTGGGTCACTGGGACGGGTGGTGGAATTTCGATCAGAAAAGAGTTGAGAATTTGCAAAGTCCAATTTTCTTTTCCTGTCGCCAATAGGTTTACTGAGTCTTATAATGTTGCTTTTCATATGGGCACTTCCCGGGATTGGTGGATGTGTTGAACATTTTGGTTCGGGATAATACAGGAATCATGTTTTTATTGCTCCTTCGGGGGTCCAAAAAGAAAGAATCGAACCAACGGATATATTTGTCTTGGACCGAAAGACTCGTCAGCAACTCCGCAGGCCCGCAAAGCCTTTGAAACATTCGGCTTGCACACCTTTATTTTTTAACGCGTACGCACTTGCATTTTCATATTGTCTTTCACCGATTCAAGTTTGTTTCTCGAGAAAATAATAAACTATACGAAATCAAGGATTGAATAATCACTGAGTACCTATATTTACGTCCTTTGAAGAAAATCTAACGAGTTCTTTTTACGATAAATTAATTCTCATTTAGATACGACCTCCGAGACGCTGGGGCATGTATTCATACTCATAGCCAGCATGCGGTTATGGCTACCTTACTATGGCCCGGTGACGAGTTTCGATGTAGCCATCTTGAAATGATAAAAGGCATGAGGGTTGCAGGGTAAATACGCTTTATAGACTCGTAATTAGGCTTAGTCCGTCATGTATGGTATATCTTCACAAGCAGAACGGGACAGACATTGAGCTACTTAGACACTTTGATTATTCCTATCATTGAAAACACCCCAGATGAGGAAGATCTACGAGAAGGAATGAAAGAGGTGAGTTATTTGATAGGAAATCATAATTTTCTTTATATAACTCACTGAAATGGATCATTACTTATCGTTATTATTTGAAATTTTAGGCTATGGAGAAATACCCCCAAGCGTCAGTCCCTTACTATTTGTAGAGCTCTCAATCACGTAATTGTCTTAAATTTACAAGCTTGTTTGTGGATCTGGAAAATTAAGGCCAGCAATTCTTGTGCGGCGTCATGGTACCTACTCATGGGGAAAAGGTTTGTGATTTACTACAAACGGCAGGAGCTCATATAATAAAGCAGCTGACGATGTTAGTTTATTTTTCATTTTACTTGCCATAACAGACTGGGAGCAAGCCAAATGTCAAGCTGAATGCCTTGATTATTTATTAGAACTTTCTGTAAAGATGAAGCTGGCTGGAATTCCAACAGAAATGCTTCCCGAAAAAAATAGTTAAATTGCTTTTCGGGGAGGGGTCAGCTATAACACATATGAATTCTCCAAATATCATTCCACACAAGCCAAATCGACCGGTCGATATCACAGTCTAGGGTCGATTTTGCTGGAAACTGATACTAATAAGATGATGTAGATAAATCAATGATTACAATAGCGTATTGGTGAAAGAATTGATGAAGTGATGGGAGCTGACAAGTGAAACACTTTTGAGATAGCACCATCTTGAGTAAAAATCGCTCGTTTGAACGCATTTGAGCTTGCTTTAGTTTTTATTGAGCCTTCAGGATACTAGACTACATGATTTAGGGTTGGGTTAGTGCTATCAGCCCGAAGCACATTTCTTCACACCATTTAAAACTATAAGAAATAAGGCTGACACTAAAGCCTGCTCCCAGGAATAATAGTTTTATGGCAAACTAAGCTCATTTTAAAAATTCACCAAGTTGAATGTCAGAGAGGATTAGAGCTGCTATATATTGCTAACTTATTTTCAACTAAGTTGCTATCATGCTGCTCTGATGGCAACTGTATAAGTTTGTTGCATCGATTTTTTTTTTCTAAATAAGGCAAGAAGCTGGGGAGATATTTTTTCTTTAAAAAGTTTGCAATAGTTCATAGTTTCAGTGGGAAAGAAAACAAGGTCGGTATGGTAGAGTTGAAAAATGCTTTGAAGACCATTACGATATTGACTACTATGGAAGGTTACACGGCGTGCAAACAGTGGGCGATTACAAAACCTCCCACCAAGCAGGATTGACCCTTATATTTAAATACCCTGATCTTCTCTGCCAAAAAACTCCCAAACCTCCACAAAAACCCGACTTTTAAAAACAGGGTTAAACCCTGTGATGGGGGGTTACTGGTAATCTTCCCTTATTTGCATCCAGTGTTAGTTGATGATAGCTTTTGTGGAATTGCTTGAAGCTTCTTTTCCATACTAAAATTGGTATTTGTGTTTCCAATCACCTGGTGGGTGCTAACCAATGTACGCGGATTTGAATGGCTGAAAATTTCGAACACTTGGTTGACTTTCTCAGTGGGAGACGTCTGCTACTCGTTAGTAATGCGATGTGCTAATGGTCAACAAGCCTGCCCTTGGTTGACGAGCTCTTGTGAAACATCCTTTTGCAAATTGTGGGCTTGAATGTCAGTATATGCTAGTACTTAAGTATGATATAATAGTAAATATTAATGGTCCTACTACTTAATATTAAATGATTTATGGATTAAACCTCAGGGAAAGACTAATAACACTCTTATACTCAATTGTTAACTCACAATATTTGGATTGGTGTGGACTAGTGGTGGAAAATAGGCTAATAAAATATAGTTATAGCTAATATAAAGATAATATCAATTTATAAGGGCTTTTAAATATATTTGTATATGATAATAATTGTTTAATAATGTTTATTTGATGTATAGTAAGTAAGTGATGTCCAATAACCTGCCAAATCCTCTTTACTTATACCAAAATCCACTGGAGTGCACAGACTTTCAATCCAGATGATGTCACTGCTATCCCCAGCAATTACAGCACTGTGAGGGCCCATCACCTCCCCATGGCATCCACTTCAAGCAGTTTCAACACCCAGACCTCCAGTAAGGACCCTCAATCACAATTAATGATACCACTGACCCATACCATAAATAGAATAAACAGATAAAAGCAAATACCATAAAAAAACAGGTGAAATAACTCATCCAAGGAGAATAAAATGAAACCCAAAGCATATAAAGGAACCAAATCAACTGTCCAAGCCCCCAATAACATCCCCAAGCATCCACATTAACCCAGTAATAATATCCCAACTGATAAATCTGTGAAAATCCATTAAAGGAAGCAGATTAAGTTGTCCAACTGGATATATGCGCCTGAAAAAAGTGTATATACTTGTGTAGGCATGGTGAGTCCATTGAATATTTCCAGATGACCTAAAATAAGCAAAAAATAAAGCTTATAGGCTATTTAAAGGGCAAAACCTGCATATAGACCTATTTATACATAATATAACTACATATTTTACTTAATATGAGATTTATGCATACATATAAGCTTATGTATGTCTATAATTACTTAATATCACTTAAGATAAGTGTATTATGACTACATTAGCACCTTGATAAGTATTATGGGGCTATGGATAAGCTATTTAAACTACCATAAGTCATATAATAGTGTAATAAATATATATAAGCATAATAACCATATATATAAGTATTATAACCATAATTTTATCTTATAAACTTAATTCAATTATAGTTGTCTTATTTTAAACATAAGAAATATTCATTCCGGGGGATACCTAGGCTGACATTGAGTTTGCAACTGGAGAGCCTTTTGTTAATACTTATACTTATTATTTTATAAGTTTTTTTTTGTTTTTTTACCTTTGAAACATGCTGGAAGAATGCCCAGCACATTTCCAAGCATTTTTATTAACATTTTTTTTGTTTTTTTTTTCAAACCAATTTGGAAACAGTTTCAGAACACTTCTAGACTGTTTCTGAGCCTTTTGGTAAGTTTTTTTTCCCTTGGTAATGTGCTGGAAGCATCCCCAGCACATTTCAAGTGTTTTTACTAACAATTTTATTTATTTTATTTTTTTTCAAATTAATTTGGAAACAATACCAGAACATTTCTAGACTTTTTCCAAGTGTTTTGGTAAGTTTTTTTTTGTTTTTTGTTTTTTTCCCTTGGAAACATTCTGCCAGCATGCCCAGCACATTTCTGAGCATTTTAACTAACAATTTTTTTTTCAAATTAATTTGGAAACAGTATCAGAACATTTCTAGACTGTTTAAAAGTGTTTTGATATTTTTTTTCCTTTTTTTTGTTTTTTTGCCTCAGAAACATGCTGGCAGCATGCCCAGCACATTTCTAAATGTTTTTACTATTATTTTTTATTCCAAATTGATTTGGAAACAGTACCAGAACATTTCTAGACTGTTTCCAAGTGTTTTGATATTTTTTTCCTTTTTTTTGTTTTTTTGCCTCAGAAACATGCTGGCAGCATGCCCAGCACATTTCTGAATGTTTTTACTATTATTTTTTATTCCAAATTGATTTGGAAACAGTACCAGAACATTTCTAGACTGTTTCCATGTGTTTTGATAAGTTTTTTTTCCCTTGGAAATGTGCTGGCAGCATGCACAGCACATTTCTGAGCATTTTTACTAACTTTTTTTTTTTACCAAATTGGACAGATATGGAATGGGTCAATCTGGAAGGTGATAATATCTTTTATTCTAATGTTATTATTACATATAGAGGCTTTCACAACAAGATTCATATGGACAAAAACAACTCTAATTTTCTTACATTTGGGATTTTCACTTATATCAATCCTATTACTGGACTACCGATTCCCTCACCTGCTTAACTCAAAGTTCATGGATTATACTTTCCTAATCACAAATATATTATCAACTTTGGATTAGGGAAAGGTCTGGTGTAAGCAATTTGGAACTCTTCACAAGACAACCATCAAACAACTCAAGCTCCTTCTGGGTTAGAATCTTAAGAAAAGTTTACTCATTTTGGTTTCTCATTTCAGATCAGCCAAAATTTAATAAATGAAAAATGAAGCTGCAGGTAGGGAGGCTAAGTATGGTAAATAAAGGATCTACAAAGATTTATTTTTATTTCTTAAATTTATAATTAATCATTCATCAAAGATAATCATCAACTTTAAGTAATGGGCCATTGGGCCTTGCTACTATATAAAGGTAGTCATTCAAACAATTAATTGATTGAATGAGTTCACAATACAATTCCATGTCAATGTATTCTTTGGCTTCAGTCACATCTGAGCTCATTGGCTGGTAGTATCCTGAATGCCATTACTTTTACTTGGTTGATTATCATTTTTGAAACAATTTATTTATTCATTTATGAAATAAAAATGAAAATTTGGCAATCCTTACCCCCTCCCAGAGAAAATTTCAGTAGAGGGTATTGACATTTTTTTTCTTTATGACTTGGCTGGGGAGGGTTATCAGGGGACTCCTTTTGGTCTAGAAGATTTTTGGTGGCAATTTACGTTTTTGGACAGTGGATTTGGAATTCTCAAAGTCAAGTACGTATTTTGTATCTTATAAATTCATTTACTCAAGTAAAAAGAGGTAGAATTCTATAAATATTATTATAATTTATGATTTAGAGTTACAGTAATGTAAATAATAAAAATATAAATAATAGTAATAAATAGTTTATATAATAAATGTTTTATAAAATGGTAAGTAATGGATGCCTAAAACAACACAAAAGAGAAGGCCTTTTATAGGCAAAAGGAGAGAGATAACACAAGGAGTTAACAACTATCCATAAGGGAGTGTGAGAGAAAAAAACATTCCAAAAATAAGAATGTGCACATAACAAAGGTATACTAAAATGATGCGTCAATAAAAGGTATCACATTATTTGATATATTTTTAGAGTTCCCTGTAATTGTCACACTTAGTGTAAAGAATTTTGAATTAGAACTTTATATTAATAGAATTTTAATTTTCTTAATAAAGAAATTTGAATTTTTTGAGTCTTTAGTATTTTAGTATAATTTTACTCCTTTTCATCCTGTTATTGAGCATGGTGTTAGGGAGTAAAATATAAGGGACATTATTATTAATTTTATATTATTACTAAATTTACTTATTGTACTTAGTTTATTGTAAGTAATACATAAGTAAATATAAACTTATTAATTAATAATATGAATTAAAAAGGCATGGATTCATCTCAGTAAAATAATTAATTATTTTACTGGATAAGTCTAGTAGCCTGGCTGACACTCCCTCTCTCTAAAAAAACAATAAAAAATGTTAAGATTTTTTCTTTTTATATTTCTTTAGCAAGATAGGAAGATTAGATATCTCCTTCCCAGGTATCCAAGAATCAAATTCAGATGATTTATTCTTGAATCTCAATAAGTATTCTGTACCTTTTACAGCAGTAACTATTCTGTCATTCAGAATATTATCAATTTCTTCTATCTCAGTGATTTCATTAGGTGTTTTCTTTGGTCTTCCCCTCCTTTTAGGAAATAAATCACTATTGGTTGTGTAAGGTTTCAAAAGAGATATTCAAAAAACAGGATGTTTTCTGCCATATGGAGCATATAAGATAACTTCAACTGCATTATCACCAACCATTCTTCTGACAACAAATGGACCTACAAATGAGTCTTTTAATTTGTTATTACCTTGTAAGTTGAAGTGGACTGTAGAAATCAGTACTTCATCACCCTTTTTAAAAGTGTATTCTTTATGGGATTTGTCACATCTCTTCTTCTCATATTCAAAGGATTTTTCAATATATTTTTGAGAATGACTTCTAAAAAGTTGTTGCATTTGAAGAAAAGATTTTACACCAGGATGTAAATCCAATTTAGGTACTTTATTATTGAGAATTGGGGCAGGGGTATTTGGAACATATCCAAGCCAGAGCTCAAAAGTCTTTTTCTGAGTAACAGAATGAACAGTGCTATTATAAGCAAATTCCAAACCAGGAAGTAAGGTAACCCAATCATGAGTGAATCTGTCATTGTCTTTGTACTCAAGGCCAAAGGCACAATACTTTCTTATCATGTCCTCTAAGGTCTGAATCATTCTTTCAGCTAAACCATCAGTCTGGGGGTGATGGTCAGTAGAAAGCTTCAGATCACAACCACATACATCCATCAGAGACATCCAAAATTCAGAAGTAAATTTAGGGTCTCTGTCAGAGATTATGGCCTTTGGAAAACCAGCAGTATGAAACATATGAGACCACCACAAGAAAACTAATTCTTGAGTGGAAACATCCTTGTGAGTAGAGATAAATTTACACATTTTTGTGAAACTTTCCAGAATAACCCAGCAAGAGTTATAATTGTCTTTTCCAGAAATGGGTAATCCTGTTAAAAAGTCCATGTTTATTATCTGCCATGGTGCATCAGGAGGTTCAATATGTTGCATTAATCCAGCTCTTTTACCAGTCAATCTTTTTTATTTTTGGCAAGAATCACAGGATTCAACATTTAATTTGGTGTCTTCAGACATATTTACCCACAAAGCAGTGTTTTTAATTCTGATCATTGTTTTTTCAAGATCAAAATTTCCAGCCAATATTTCATCATGAAAAATTTTCAAGATGATCTCTTTCATAGAAGGAGGAATAACAATAACATTACTCAACTTTCTTCTATAATATAGTTATCTTTCATCAATTGAATATTTACCTTTTTCCAAAGCCTTCTGGTACTTTGGTGGAAGAGTTTTAATTAATGCTTGTATTAAAGCATTCTTAAGATCATATAATATGGTACATAACTTTTTTAAGTCAGTGTCCTTATCATATGAATCCAGAATAAGCTTTAATATCTCTTCCTCCATATCAACCACATATATTCCATGAATATGAACTATCTCATCTTCAGAAAAATATGCAGGATTTGAGTCATCATTTGTCAAAGGTAACCTTGATAACATATCTACATTTGAGTGAACAATACCAGCCCTATGAATTATTTTCATTCTACCTCTGTATTCTTGAACAGCCAGCTTCTATCTGAAAATATGTCTGTTAGGTGTTTTCAAATTTAAGAGGGATTTAACTGCACTGCATTTAGTGACAAGTTCAAATTTCTGGTCATCCAGGTAAAAATGTAGCTTCTCTAGAGCCCACACCCCTTCTAAAAACTCTAGTTGAGTGGCACCATATTTAAATTCACTATTTCTCAAGGTTCTTGAAATATAACAAATTACTACTTCTGATACTTTATCATTCATCACTTGTTTCTGATGGAGGGCAGCTCCAAGACCAATAAAACTGGCATCAGTTTATAAAACAAATGGTTGATTAAAGTCAGGTAAAGCAAGAATTGGTGCTGACATCAAACAATGTTTCATAGTGTCAGAAGCTTTTTGTCTTTCACTATTCCAGAAAAAAGCAACATCTTTCCTAGTAAATTGGGTAAGGGGTAATGCTATGACTTGGTAATTTTTAATTTACTGTATATAGTATCCACACATTCACAAAAAACTCTGGAGCTTTCACCTGTTGTATGGCTTCCACTTTGTTTTGGTCAACACATATCTGCAAACCTGAGACAACATGACCAAGCACTTTTAAGGAATGAAACCCGAATTTGCATTTCTTGAAAGCAAGTGTCATATTTATCTCATCCATTTTATGGAATACTTTACACAGGTGGTTAAGATGGTCCTCAAATGTTTTTGCGAATATGATGATATCATCAATATAGACCATCAGCCATCCTTCAATTATTTCTTGATGGAATGTGTTATCCATAACTTTTTGAAAAACTGAAGGGGAATTTTTAGGTCCAAATGGCATCCTAAAATACTTATAAATACCCATATGAGTAGAAATCATCAGAAAATTCAGAAAATTATTCTCAGCAGGTACCTGATGATATTTATTGTTACCATCCAAAAAGCTGATATATTTAGCACCTTTTAGGGTAGCATGTATAGAGCTAATTCTAGGTAAAGGATAGATATCATCAAAAGTATATGTATTCAATGCTCTATAATCACCACATAACCTGGCTTTGTCATTATCATAAGAAATTATGACAGGTGAGATGACACAAAATTGAGGTGTTTCCACTACCTTTTCAATAATATTCATTTTAAAAAGGGTAGAGATATTGTCTTCAATATCTTTCTCTTTGTGGGAGAAGCAGGATAAGGCTTCTTCTTTAAACTAGGTGTTATTTCAGTTAATGGGCAAGATAATGAAAGCTTCATTTCTTCCTTTACCAATCCCAATTCATGTGACCCATGAGAAAAGGCCACAGGAAAAGATTTTATCAATTTAATGATGTAATCTTTATCCTCACCAGAAAGTTGCTCTCCAAAAGAAGAATTGTCAATTTCAGACACAAGGGCAGGATTTTTTTTTGTAGATCTTCCTATATATTGAACTACAGAATGACATATGTTCAATCCTGGTGCTAATAATTTCTTGGGGGAGGAGATCTTAAATTTTCTCTTCCCATTCATCCCCATTGTGAAGCATTGGTTTGAGGGGTCCATTTTTATGCCATACTTGGTTAAAATATCATTTCATACAATGAACCAACTGCTTAAGTTATCACTCTTCATGAAAACAAAATCATATATAGCTCATATAAAACCATGGTTATATTTGAAAAATACTGTGGCTTTGTATTTACCAATGGGGGACAAAACAAAGCCATAACCTCTCCAATTCTCAGAAATGATAGGCATAAGTTTTTATTTATAATATTGGTCCACTGAAGTAAGTGATTTTTTAGATACTACACTTCCTCCAGCTCCAGAATCTAAGGCAACCTCAATTTTGTTTCAATTGATCAAGACTGGTGCCTTGAGAGGGGCAATAATAATTGAACTTTCCTCAAGGTTTTTTATGATCTCAGCTTCCTCTACTGTAGATAAATCATTATTCTCAATATTAATATTATTCAAATAATGAATATCCTCTTCCAGAATTAAAATTTCCTGATGAGATTCATATGAAATATTGCTGGAAAAATCACTTGAAGTATCATCCAGTGCTATTGTTTCATCAGCATTTTCCTCTGTCTGCTCAACAAGATTTATCTTCTTGTCACAAACATGGCCTTTCTTCCAAGGCTTGCTTCATTTGAAGCAAGTGTTTGTTGCATAATTTTTGGGTGCAACAGGGGAAGAAGGTTTACAAACCTTTTCCAGAGGTTTCTGTTGGTAATTTGAGGGTTTCTCCAATGGAGTTCTAGGAAAGAATTTTATAGAATCATACTTGTTTTTTAGAAAGATCTCATTACAAGTATTAATGAAAGAAGAGGGTTCTCTTGAGAACTCAGTCCTAGCAACTATCAAGTCTCTCAAAGACATAGGTAATTTATAGAGGATCCTGTCCTTCCATAATTCAAACTTCATATTTGGGTCCATTTCCCTTATAATTTTCACAAGTTTCATCAGGAACTCAAAGGGTTTTTCAGTAGAAGAGCTATATTTAGTTTCTTCATACTGCCTTTGTTGAGCTATCCTAAACTTGGAACCACCAAATTGTGCTTTAATTAATCTTTTCCAATCTTCCCATGAGTAGTCATTTTTATCCAAGAGAACAGATTCATACTACATTAGGGCCACATTGGTAAATAGAGAAATTAATTTTGACACAATTTCCTCATCTGGGAGTTTGTAAGAATTTTTTAAGTTATCAATCCTGCAAATGAACTGCTGCCAATCAGAGGAAGAGTCACCATCAAATTCAGGATACTGGTCAAGGTTTGGCCAATTCTTTTGATTTGAAGTAGTCTTCTTATTACAAGCTTTTTTCTGAGTGAGAAGGAGCTGTAACTTCTCCAATTAGGCAGTAATTTCATTGTTTAATTCTTCTCTGGATGATCCAGGTACATCATCAATTTTCAATGGAAACTCAGTGATATCAACAGGTATTTCTGGAACTAATTTTACTTTGAATGAACTAGAAACAGGTAAAATTTGGGTATCCTACACCAAATGTTCTTTCAAAGAAATGTCAGAAAACTTTTGATCATGTAACAATGAATTTAATTTCTCTTCAATGGTTGTTAGCCTAGTCTTCACTCTTGGAATACTAGATAAACTCTCATTGATGGTTGAAAAAGATAACTGGTTCTTATTTTGTAAAGATGAATAATGATCACTCAATATTTTTAAGTTCAACTTATGTCCTTCTAGCTCCTGGAAACAGATGGATGCAGTATCTTTTAATTTATACAAGTCATTATTGATATTTTCCCATAAAGCAACTTTCTTTTCATGAGTTAATTTGTAATGAAACAAATAATCAGAAACTCTCTGTAATTCGCTCCTTAATGCTTAATAACCCTGTTCAGTTAACAAACTATTAAATTTCTGAGTTAATTGCATTTTGTTCATTATATGATTTTGTTTAGCAATAATATCCCTCAAATATTCATCATTAATGTTAGCTACATCTGGAGTATTTCTCAATAGGGAAACAGAATAAATTTCCAGATTCTCACAAAACTCAGGTTCAAGTGTCTCATCAATAACAGCCATATCAGGATTTATAATTGAAGTAGCAATCAAAACCATAGGATTGGATACATTAGAATATTGAGCAATTTGTCTACTACTCTCAGCCTCTACTGGTCTCACAGTCTAATCTCCTCTTCCAGAATTACCTGAAGGAGCTGAATCAGCAACAAGAAATGGTACTTGAGATTCAATAGAGGGACTTACCATGGTTTGGGCAAGAATTGAATGTGATTGTTTTTCCTCTTTCTTCCTCCTTGATAGGGGTGAGGAGGTGTGGGGTTGAACTGATTGGTTCTTGAAGGACCTGTCTGAGGTACTTGTTGTTGTTGTTGGGACAGATAATCCCACTGGGTGTTCAGCCAATCCCACTGCCACTTTGAGACTTCCACCTTTTCTTGTTGCTGGGGAGCCAATTGTGGAAGGGCTTTTGGGGGTTGGGGAGGTTTCTTTTTCTCTTGAAGAAAGGATTCTATTTTTATTACCTTGTCTTCTAGAGAGTCTTTTCTTGACCTCAACCTGAGATTTTCTGACCTCAACTCCTTGATGCGAGTGGAGAGATTTCTGATTTGTTGATTCAAGGGCATCTTTTTAATTTTGAAGCCTTTTGGAAGCTCTTCTGGGGGGTTGATAGAAAGCTTTTGTTCCTGAGCAGTTGTCTCCACTAATATTTCTATCTCTTGCATCTCCACATCCTGATTGGTCCAGTAATTGATTAATTTGAGCCAGTTTTGTAGTCAAAGGAGAACTTACAAAAGAAGCTTCATCATAATCAATTAAATCTAGTTCCTCATCACTGCCAGCAAAAGCACCTTTGTCAGTCATAGTTGTATTTAACCTGAACTGAGAGAAAGAAATATTTTATCAGTTATTATTTTTACCTTATTTAAAGAAAAATAAGGAAAAAAATTATATATAAGTAATTATCAGGATTTTGTAATTAACTTGAATAATTTGAATATAATGTTTTTCAGGACAAAGAATCAACTGAAATAATAATCAAAATTTTATTAATTAATTTAAAGTAATTTTATAACCAGTATTAAAATAAATCAACTGAAATAATAAAATTATTTAGTAATTAGTAATGTAAAAGTTGATAATTATCAGGACTAAAGTCAACTGAAGAATTTAATTACCACAACTTAATGTCAACTGAAAATAATTTTAATTACCAGGACTCAATGTCAACTGAAATAATTCAATTACTAGGACTTATTTTCAACTGAAATAATTTTAATATAATTTATTTAACTAATTTTTAATATTATTATTTCACTTCCAGGACAATTTGTCAACTGAAGCAATAATATAATTTTTTAATTATCAGGACAGAGGTCAACTGAAATAATTAAAAAAATATAAAATAATTAATTTAATTTTTATATTACTTCTAGGACTAAGCACAATAAAGTTCTATCTTGGTCAACTATGAAAAAAAATATTTTATTTACCAGGTGCCTCCCCCTGTAAAATGAGCAAGTTAATGCCACTTACAGAGTGATGAGTAAAAAGATATACATAGACAATGAAATGTGCAAAGTGACCCAAAAATAGTAATTAATATAATTACCACAAATATATATTGATATTTCCCATATATGAACCTAAGTTTTGGAGTGCAGTTTGATTCCTGGTTGCAGAAAAAAAATAAGTCACGTGGTGTCAGCCAGGCTACTAGACTTACCCAGTAAAATAATTAATTATTTTACTGAGTTGAAGCCACACCTTTCTTCTTAATAATATTTATATTTATTTACTTAAGTAGTACTTACAATTAACTAAAGTTAAGTACAATAAGTAGTATAAATAAATAATAAAATGTCCCTTACAATTTTACTCCCTAACACCGTGCTCAAAAGTATATGTCAAAGGGAGTAACATTAATAATAAATTTATAATATAAAAACTTTAAAAAAATTATATCACCTCAGTGAGAGATCTGTAATCCCGTGAAAGTAATGTAATTGATTATTTATTGTGTAATAATTGTGACAGTCCAAGGAATTCAAACTTTGTTGCTAATAAATTTGATGCCCTTGTTGACGTACTAATTTATTACTTTCTTATGTCATTTCTGTACTCCTTTTTCTTGTCATTCTTTTCTCTCACACTCATAGTAGACGGTGTAAATTCCTTACATTTTATTTTCTCATATTTTGCCTATAAAAGGCCTCTGATTTTGTGCTTTTCAAACCATTCTTTTATCACCTTACTTTATTATTACTATTTACAACACAATACTTATTTTTATATTTTATCACATTAGTAGTTACAAGAGCGTAATTCTAATCAATAAATTATATCAATATTTAAAAACCTACCTCTTATATTTTAGTAACAAATCATTTAGATTAAGAAATATGTACAAATTTTTGAGAGTTCATTTAAATCCTTAAAATCCTCGTAGAAACTTCATACCAAATCTTCTAGACCAAAAGCGTACCTTGACACATGGTCTTTAACATTCATAGTTTTCATCGTCCAACTGTCCTTACAGGTACCTCAATGTTTAACAGTCCCTTTTTCACTGGCTTCAAGATAACAATGCACCATCAACAATTTGGAAAGGGCCTCAAGTATTGGGGGACTCCTTTTGCTCTAGAAGATTTTTGGTGGCAATTTATGGTTTTGGACAGTGGATTTGGAATTCTCAAAGTCAAGTACATAGTTTTTATCTTATAAATTCATTTACTCAAGTAAAAAGAGGTATAATTCTAGAAATATTATTATAATTTATGATTTAGAGTTACAGTAATGTAAATACTAAAAATATAAATATTAGTAATAAATAGTATATATAATAAATTTTATATAAAATGTTAAGTAATGGATGCCTAAAACAACACAAAAGAGAAGGCCTTTCATAGGAAAAAGGAGAGAGATAACACAAGGAGTTAACAACTATCCATAAGGGAGTGTGAGAGAAAAAACATTCCAAAAATAAGAATGTGCACATAACAAAGGTATACTAAAATGATGCGTCAATAAAAGGTATCACATTATTTGATATATTTTTAGAGTTCCCTGTAATTGTCACACTTAGTGTAAAACATTTTGAATTAGAATTTTATATTAATAGAATTTTAAATTTCATAATAAAGAAATTTGAATTTTTTGAGTCTTTAGTATTTTAGTATAATTTTACTCCTTTTCATCCTGTTATTGAGCATGGTGTTAGGGAGTAAAATATAAGGGAAATTATTATTAATTTTATATAATTACTAAATTTACTTATTGTACTTATTTAGTTTATTGTAATTAATACATAAGTAAATATAAAATAATTAATTAATAATATGAATTAAAAAGGCATGGCTTCATCTCAGAAAAATAATTAATTATTTTACTGGATAAGTCTAGTAGCCTGGCTGACAAGGGTATTGCCATTTTTTTCTTTATGTGAGTTGGTTGGAATTTTTTTTAAATGTATATGCACTTAAAAGACAAAAATAATCTCCCTTTGAAGATGAAAAATGCATGAAACATGAATTTACTTACATGTTAAGCAGAAAGTGCATAATCCACAAAACATCCAACTAGGTAGGTCTTGATCCTCAAGATGGTACAAACAAACAAAAAAGTTAAAATAAAAAGATTAACAGAAATATGAGTGTGGAATATATAAAAAGTAGTTCCTTCCCCCCAAAAATCATAGTAGCTTTCTAGAAAAAATCAAAGATTTCATCTTTACTTTCTAGTGACATTCAAAAATCTTACCTAGTCCTTTATAGCTTCTCAATATTTCATCTCTACCATCATCATTATCTACTACAAAAGAGCATAGTACAAAAGACTATAAGCTTACAAGGGGATACTACATTCCTTGAACTCATTATGAAAGGTCAAATTACTATTGTGTTAAAAACACTGGAGTAAAGAGATTCACTTCAATATGTGAATGTTGTTGATAGTGTCATTTAAAATGTGATGTCCTTAAGCTCAATTCAGATACTCAAAGCCAATTTATGTGGTTTAAGAAGAGCTGGCAAGAAGATATTGATGGTCATCAAAGTAATTCTCAGGGTTTTGAGAAATCATCATTTGTTGAAAAAATGAAGAGTCATGGTGAGCACCAGGAAAGCTGGCATGAAATGCAATAAACTTCTTATTTGTATTGAAAATCAATTGGAGAGAAATAGAATACCTGAAAAACAAAAAAGTAAGAGAGGATTAGTATTATATGTAAGAATATGTAAGATATAGATAAACACTGACCTCTTTTTCCAATCAAAATAATTATTTCCATCCTTTGCAGGCTTTTGGCTCAAAGGGATGGTTGCACTATCAACAAAACTAATACATCCAGGGAATCCTTCATTTTGCATGACCTGTGAGTTTTCCAGTCCAACCTCCTTAGTGGGCCATGTGAGGAATTGTGATTGAAGTGAATGGATGGCTTTGATGGTTTTCTTGGTATATAAGTCTACTGTTCCATGACTTATACTGAAGAGGTTCTTGAGATGATTTATGACAGCACTGTTCCCATTTGAACCAAATTGGCAAAGTGCCACAGAGATTTGTATTGCAGGGTCCCTCTGTGGGAAATGAGAACTGTTGTGGTAAATAGAATAATCATGAATCAAATCATGTAGGTATTTAAAACCATGATAAGTAGTTTATAAAATTTGCTGAAAACTGGTTTCAGGTATTTCAGAAACTTTGTGAAGTGTATATTGTGGTTGATGGCAAACAGATGGGGTTTGGGAAGTAAGGTAGTGATTCTCTAACAGGTGACTCATATAAAAAAAATCAAACTCAGCATCAGAATCTGGATCAGACTCAACCAAAAGAGAAAGGACTA
This sequence comes from Hemileia vastatrix, assembly GCA_030280995.1. NCBI lineage: Eukaryota > Fungi > Basidiomycota > Pucciniomycetes > Pucciniales > Zaghouaniaceae > Hemileia > Hemileia vastatrix. The sequence goes on along the minus strand of JASXTE010000002.1, from coordinate 3,334,980 downwards.
GAGCATCAGTAGTTGTTTGAAGCTGTTGACAAAGTGAAGGAGTCATGTTAGTGTTTGGACAAAAAAAATAAGATCTAAAGTAATCAAGAGTGGGATAAATTAAGTGTTATACTATGATGTTAGGGTGCCATAAGACTTGATACACCTTGTACTGTGTGTGTATAAATAAGCTCATAAGGATTAGGTGAAGTAAAATTTTAAGGTATGGGCATCTGTGTACCTAATGCTGACTAATCAAGTTAAGGGTAAGAAGTGCTTGAGGGGCTTGGATGTACCCAACAGATGGTGTGTGTAGGGAAAAGCATGCTGTTGAAGTATTCCAGTTAATGGGGTATGTAATTTGAATTAAAATGACTTACTTGGTACCTTTTTTGAGGCTTGATCGAATGGCGTATATGGTAATGTTTGACACCCCCTATTATATATTTGAATGTGCTGTACAACTACGTCATAGTTGTGGGGAATAACTAGATACAAGTAATGACTGTGGGGAATAACTATTTATATAGTGTATAAACTAACGTATTTAACATGAGAACTATCTAAACCTATAATTATACTAGGAAACGTAACACCTTTATGATGTTCAGCCTTAGTTACAATCTTCTCCATTCTCCATGTCACTGCATTTTCTGTAACATGTCCATGATGGCCTGGCCCGTGAGCCCTCATATGTACTTCACTACATTTATTATTCTCTCATCCCTCTAAGGCCAACCTGAATCCAACCCCTGTAGCCTATCTCAATTTATGTACAAGGTATCTAGTTTATTTTGTCTTTATATTCTTTCATTTCCCTTCACTGGGTGAGATCCTAGGATACAAGCATAAATTTGAACACCTTATTTATCATACCACAATAGTTACTCATTGACTGAGGGTATAACAATTACACCTAGGTAAATCAGAACCCAATGAAGCTATCCACAGAGTTGGAGTACCAGGTGTGTTGGCGCATTGACAAGCAGAAGATAGCGCCTGTTGCTTGTTTGAGATCATGCTAATTATTTTAATTACAAGTCGAAAAGTTCAATTTCTCATTGAAAACTGAGAAAAATGATCTAAAATTGCAAGCCCCACTAGAATTCTTCTAGTTGAATTGAGTTTAGTTTGCCGATCTATGAGTTGGAAGCGAGATCCAACCCTTACTTACTACTTGACATTGAATTTATGGAAGACTGATCACAGCTGGCTGCTCAACAAGTTTTTGGTAAACACAGGGATGACTTTCAAGTTTGTCAAAATAGATCTTTAAATGTGCAACTACAGTCTGACCATGCCTGCCAGCTCTACAGCATCTAACAACAATATGCACGTGAGTTTGTCGCGCGCGCGCCTAATGAAATCCAAACATTGTCGATGATCTGAAATTTTGGCTGGATCTGAAAATGTCAAAATTGTTCACTTTTCACTCTCTCCTGCTTCACGCACGACATCTGGTTTTGGTTTTCTGACCCAGGTTCAGGGAAATACTTGCTTGCATTCTAATGTTACCCACAACGGAGTATAGTTGCTCACAACTTTCAGTGCAAACACAAACAAAGTGTTCGTGTAGTGACAGACATAAATCGCCCAACCGGCGGACAGCTTGTGCTTTTTTAGTTTTCATCTTTATTGTTTTTTTCTTGGCGATATTTATGATTATCTTTAGGCCTTCTTTTTTGTTTAAGGAAATTTCGCCTTCATCTCGACCTCAAATTGAACATAAAACCTCCAATCATTTGGAATCTTGCTTGTCACACTCTCAACAAGTCCCTTTCTATCATCATCATCACACAAGTCTGTGGCTGGCAACGCCTACTATCAAGACAGCTGCTCTTTTTCCAACTCCAACGCAACATTTAGATGTCCCGCTACCCACCTCACTATCAACTGCTGACCTCTTTGAAAATTTCCAACAGTTGCATCTGCACAAACGCAGCCCAACATATCAAAAAGACCCTGGGTTGGTTAATGCAGTGACTGTGACCGTGTAAGTTCTATCCAGGACCCATAATTTTTCCCCCTTTTTTTTTCTTTCTTTTATTATTATTATTTTTGTTTTAGAAAAAGAAACTAAGTTTATTTTTTTTTTTCTTTCAGATATGATTATCAAAACCTCAAAGATGCATCAGTTAATACACCAATAAATGATAATGCAATACAGCTACAGACAATCACTGTCACTGCTGGCCAAGCTACTCAAACTGCCAATGCCCCACGTCAGCCACCTTCTTTGAAGTTCTTTCTATGTCAATTTGAAATCACTGATAAGAAATTATTGTTGAAAATCACATTATCTATAGAATGGACATCAACAGCCATAATACACCTTCATGGCCCTGCGAGTGAGGCTAACAATGAGGGCATTTCTTACAAGGCCACCTCCACCATTGTTGTTCATACTGCAACTCAGACAGCTTCTCCCCAGTCTAGCAAAGCTGATGTATCTGGCTCTGTTGGCTTGGTACCGGACCGGCCATGTTATCCAGGCGAAGAGAACGAAAGATATCCTGGGGTTTTGGCACCTACCAGACCAACTCAAACATCAACACTATGTAAGATACACTTCAATTCCCATTTATTCGACCACTAACCAATGTTCCTTGACCTTATATTAATACAGTGACAATCGCCCTCTTTTTCGTGTTAAATTTTATTCTTTGGAATATGTTGATGATACGAGGACTTTTGTATCCTCTTAAGCTTGTTGTTGTTGCGTGGCATGAATTTGGCCATGCGGTGGCATGTGCTTGCTCGGGAGTTCAAATAGGCTCAATAACGATCGATCCTAATGGTCTGTGCTTTTTATACATGTTCCATTTTTTAAGTGCTCCTGCCTGTAACTGACTATTTGGGATTTGAAGTGGGTGGTACTACAACTGTTTTATGTGAAGATGAATCTTATCCTCTAGCTAGTGTACCTGCTGGGTATATCTCTTCTATGCTACTTGGAGGTTTATTAACATTTTGTGGCTTTAACACCTTGGCATCTAAGTAAGTATGTAATTGTCTGAAGTTTTTTATACAACTTCTTTGTATCTTCTTTGAACTCTTATCACCTAATTGTTTGATGTCATTCAGAATTGCTAGCTTCATAATTATGTTTTCGCTTTTTCTTGTTTTTTGGTCGACGTCTAACTTATTCACTCGATTTCTTACTATTGCTTATCTGGGTATCATTTTTGTATTTTGATTCACCTTGATTTCACTAGTTTCCTCACTTTTTCTTGCTCATTCGTGTCTAGGAATGTTTATTGGAATTTGGTTTCATGATCATGCTGGAGTCTTGCGGTACTTTGTCCTATATCTAGGCGTCATGAGCAATTGGTATGTCTTGAACGATGTGATGGATGATTTAGGTTTGTTTGAAAATATTCTTTTTCTACTTTCATATTTGTCACGCTGAAACATTTTTTTTTACGATCCGTGATGGGGAATTGATATATAATTAATGAATATTGAGTAGTTTTTGGTAAACACAATCCTTGTTGTGCTGTCATTTCTTCCACACGATTGAAAGTAATAAGCCCTTCTGGTTTGTAGATGAATTCATTGAAATGAAACTTTTGCCAAAAGGAAGATTATTAATTCTGAAGTGTTTTTTTTTATTTATTTTTATTTTTTACTGTTTATGATATCAGTTTGTGCTGGGTTTTGGACTTTGATGGCGGCGATAAATTTTACTATATGGATTATTGCTGCTCTTGCAACTTGGCGACAAACTCGTGAGTAAACATTTTTTTATTTTTTAGTAAATAGCTGGAATGTGCTGAGGTTGTTTGGAAATTTCGATATTTTCGGTATGGTAGCTCGAGGAATGTTTTGTCAGAGTCAACAAATTCTTCCTACATGAATAGTAGAGCAATCATTTACTGGGAATATGAAGTATCTAAGTTATCTTAAAAGTTAGAAAGATTAGGATAACACAATCTTTTTTTTTTTATGAAAAATATTCATTCAACAACAAAAACTGTACCTGGAATGTAAAAATACTCATTAGTCTTGTGATTACTCTATTTTCAAATCATATCTATTCTTCTATAGATCTAAAAGTGTGCATCTATACCCAAAAAATTTAAATTTTGTGCTGAACATTTTTTATATTAAATTTAAATTTCCATTTCTTTTAGATAAGATCAATAATCAGAGAATCACCAATAAATAAATAATAATAATAGGAATAATGAAAGATGACTTTCATGAGTATACCACAAGTTCTCAATTATCTATTGCATGTGATAAAAAATTATAAAATGGAATAAATAAATTTACATGATTAGTCATGATCTAATGATATCACTACAATAACAGGATTTATGAATTTTGTTGGTTGGTGTCTTTGATGATGAAACTAGGTAGTTTTTTATTATATACTGTTTTTGATATATATATACATATATTGGCTATATTTGAGATGGTTGGTACAGGTTTAAAAAATTTTACTTCCCATTTTTCACAGAAAAAGATGGTTAGTTAAGTAATCTGACATCATCACTAGGCAGATTTTGTTGTAACAGTTCAGGAAAGAGTTTTTTTAAAAAAGAAAAAAAGAAAAAAAGAAAAAAACTGTACCATTTGCTTCATATATAAATATCTATGGTATATTTGTTAATATGATTTATGATTTTTAATGGATTTTATAAGGAGAAGAAAAGATAGTAGGAAGAGAAGGAGAAGTTAGAGATTTTTTTCTTTGATTGAGTAAGTGTGAATGGGGATGATGGGTTGATATTTTTATGTGTAGTATAGCATTAACTTAGTGATTGTTAAGTACATAAAATGTATATAGTCTGTGGTGCAGCTGACACGTCTAACTCCAGTTCACTCTGGATGAAGTGCTGACACTGCTACCATAGGTGAGTTATGAAATGTTATGGGTTCACTCCAGGTGAAGCGCTGACACTGCTACCATAGGTTATGGGCTGTCCCTAATTTGTTACTAGCAGTAATTAAATTTTGTAAACTCCCAGAAAATTTGTGTGCCCCATGCTTGCCTCATTTTAAACATGTCTTACAAATGGTGTTGAGACACCTTCTCCCTTGTCTTTGCTCTATCAGACACTGTAGTTCTTTACAATTTCTCCTGATACACCAAATCCTTTTCAATCTCACCCTCACTTAGCTTGCAAGTGCCAATCCCCTCTTAGCCAAGAACTATGGAGTCTTAATCCTCCTCCAACCTTAAATACTCGCACAAGGCAATGATTGTGCTTTTTCTCAGGTACTCCTTCTTTTCCAACCTTGTCTAGCAACAGTGTGATGTGTTACACATCTTGCAGTAATGCAGAAAATTTCTTAGGTACCAGGAAGTACAAAAAAGGGGTTTTCACATAGGATGGATACAGAAGCGCAACAAAGGTGTTCTCAAAAGCGCAGAGAAAAATAAACTCTCTGCACACAGTTTTTTTTTGTGTACTATGGATTTATGAGCTGCAGTGAGAAAAAGGTCAGGGGGAAGTAAATAATATGGACTATAGGATAAGAAAATATGGCATGTACTTGCAAGAGTCATGGGCAGCACCAGATGCATACTACGGAGTTAAGGAACAGAAACAAGTGATGGCATAAAAAAATCATGCCTAGATAAGGATGATGCTTTTTAGGTAAAGTGGTGTTCACCCATTGAGATGAAAAGTGTGTCAAAGAAAGAAGATAGCACTAGAAGAACAAATAGGTTGCAAGTAGTGCTCAAAGAAAGGAGTAGCAAGTAAGATCTGAAATAGGGAAGTCATTTTCTTAGCATGGACATTTTTTCTATTAGCAGGGACTCATGTGGTGAGTGTGGGCTATACAATAGGTATGAAGGCGGTACAGTACCTATTATTAAGTCAGGAATCTCAGGAAACATAGGGTATGTACAGGAGAGTGGAGATTCAGGCACTATTAGAACCAAGACTTATGTCAACAATTTTACGTAGACTAATGAGATATTTACATACCATTTGATATTCGTGTATAGCACTAAACTTATGTAGGAAAACAAGTAGGGGAAAAGGGCATAGGGGTAGGGCACTGAACATACAGGTTTATATAAACAGCACTCATCTTTTAGAGAGTGAAGGGGACATGTGTATAGACTACAGTATAGAGTGTAATAGATAAAAGAGAAAATATACACCACAGAAAAAATGGGGGGGTATTGCTAGCAATACCCCTTGCTTGAACTCCGTTGAGCCACAAATCTATGCTTGAATTATGCACACATCATCACCATGTAGGAAATTGTTTGGCCTTACATTTAGTCAGAGATTTGTCACAAATTGAGCTCAAGATGAACCTACATTGATCACCATTTGATCTTGTAAAATCCTAATTTGATCATCAGTTAAGCTCCCTTTGATCTCACTTTAATCTAACATAAGCTTTTGCATATCCAATATGTCAACTATTCACTTTCAAAAAGATTTGTAATGAATTTCACATGGAATATTAGAAACGAAACCAGTAATTTTGAGTAAATGTCTCATCAAAATGATTAATCTACAACAAAATACCATCAAAATTCAATCTGATTACTGAAAACTTTTGTTAAAATGACTAATAGATATTTAAATTGGAAAATAATATTCCATTTCTCAATTTCAAATTCAAAATATAAACCCTCGTTTGAAATGTGAATTTTGTAGATTCCTTGCCTTCCTATATTATGAGTAATATTTGAGGTAATTTACACCTTTGTAAATATGGTGTTGTGCTGCTAGAAATTATCTCTGTTTCAATTCAACTTTATTGAAGCTTGATTCCAGAATGATACATATTTTATAACTATTTTGAGAAAAAAGTCACTAGTAATGAATTTAGCCTTTTATCTGTCCTTTATTAAACCTCACTTAATCCTACTTAAATCCAAATTGACCCACAAAAACCTTATTTGGGATATTTTTTAGCCCAGGATGATTCAAGATTGGAGCAAAATATTATTTTAAATATCCAATATGCCTATTGATTAAATTTCTTCAAGCTTACTTTAAATTCACATTAACATTAACTTTCACAGGAAATATTAAACACAAATCTTGAAAATATAGTATTTAAAATCATAATAAATATAATATAATATGCTTACAACAAAATTTTCTTTCTGGATTAATTGAAACAAAAAATTGTTCATTTGTGAAAATAGAAAAAATACTATCCATCCTGAATTTAGAATTCATTTTTAAAAATTTAATGCCCCCTCACTTTCAAGTTTATCATGTATTTCGAAAATTATATTTTTAATAATTTTGTGAATAGTACACCTGAGATATAAACTTGGGGATATCAAAAACTAAAACATCAGCAAATTGAAATGTTTTTTATTGTTATGAATGGAAATAATGATTGAAAAACACCATTAGAGCAAGTTTGATTTTGAATAATAGGCATACTTTCTCATGTAAATTTCAATAAAAATAATTTTTATTCTTACTTAAGTTGCGGTGGATACATTTGAGCTCAAAAAGAATTAAAATTGATAAAATAAGACTTCTATAGTTCATATTCAAAAATGAAATCACCCTTCATTATCTACCTGTAAACTATTTTAAATTGAATAATTTCAAAGTCAGTATATACTGATGTTATTTTTTCTTCTAAAAAATTTATTATATAGATTAATAGTCATAAACAGTTGACATAGATGTTAAATTTATATAAGCAATCTTTAATTCATAAAATGATAAAACTATCTTTTATGTAAAAAGTGATGAAGGAAAAAAATATTATTAAATTTTTGATGCACTATCAATAAAATTGAAGATAGAGCATATCAAAAGTTTAAACTTAATTTCAATTTTGATATCATCATTTTATTTTATTTTACTTGAGTAGAAAACAGATTTTAAATCTCAATATAACTTTAAATCCCATTAGTTTGTAGATTTCAACATTTGAAACTATGGAATAAATATTTATGAAAGAATTTTACAATATTTGCCCTTCTAAAAACTCATAAATCCAACTTCAAATCTTCTAACCTTCACAAGTAACCACAATGCATTCTGAAAATACTCTATATTTAAATAATTAAAGGTAAATAAAATTATGTTTTTATTCTTTATTTCAATTTTTGATAAATAATATATATATATACATATATATATATATATAATTTCTTAAAAAGTCTAAGAGGGAACTTAATAGTGGTTTTGGCATTAGATATATAGATTCAACTTTCAAAAAATTTGTTTGGAATAAATTACAAAGACAAAAAGGATATATTTTGATGAAAGAATACTGATTTAGGTTCTCTTAAAATATTATTAACCATTTTTATGGAATATTAATCCATGGTTATCATTCTTTATGATATTATCATAGAATTTTTTCCTTTTTTAATATAATGATTTTATATTGTGTGGTATGTAGGCTAAGATAAGTTTAAAAGATTTATTGAAGATATATATACCAGAAACAGTATAATCTGTAGATTTATAACTATAACTTACTTTTCTGATGTTTTACATCATTGATAAGTAGCTCATGCATTACACAAGTAAATAATTATAGTCTCTGGAAATAATTCCTTGTGAATTTCAAATTTTTTGTTATTCTTAAAATCATTACTCAAATAAACTAAAAATTTCTTCAAATATTGATTGAAAGAAGGAGTTACAAAATCTAATTTTGTAGTTATAAAAGTTTGAGTTATTTTTCATATTATCAAGTATAATGAACATTTGTAAATTTTAACTTGAAAACTAGTGATCATAGCAAAGTAATACTGGAAGAATCAGATAAAAAGGGTGGAATAAAGTCATAGCACAACAGGAAATGATACAAAATTGTTGATTTTTATCTCATAAAATTCAACTTATTTTTAACATATTTTACCACATTTAGATAATGTTTAGTGGATTTTAACATTATTATAACAAGCAAACTTAACAATGTTTTGATTTTTTTAACAAAAATAAATATTGTTAGATCATTTTTTTAAAAAATATGACTTATTTTTATGCTTTATCTACAATAGTTAGTAGTTTTTTTTGCAGAAATTACTTGTTTTGATATTCTATTTTTGAATTTTTTAAGAGACTTCATTGCATTAAAGTTTTGTAATAATTTTTCATTAAAGCATCATATTTTAAATCTAGAGAATTGGTTTTGAAATAATATATATTTTCATGTTAATTGACTCATTATTTTTGGATTGATAAATTATGTTAAAATTGGGATTGCTTATTTCTAGTGAGTGTACATCATAGTTTGTTTTCAAATCAAAGATTAATAAATGGTGAAATTTGGTAAAATTCCAAATATCTTTTAAACCTTTTTGATTTAAATAATGTTTAATGTTATGTAATCATTCTATAAGTAGAACACAGTTAAAATCTGATAATGGTACATTGCTTTCAATTTCTAATACTAAAATTCTATTCTACTTGAAACAATGTAAACTAAAGCTTGGTATCTCATAAGAAACTCACAATTTTCAAAAATCATATTTCCAACTTTTTAAACATGATACACATTAAAATATATTTTTAGAATAATTTCCTAATTAGTTTCAAATACTAGAAAATAATGACCTCAATTTATTTTAATACTTAAACCATTCTGATGAGTGAATTTCACAATCCTCTAAGTAACATATGGTTACCATTTATACACATATGCATGATTTCTCCTTTTGTTTAATTTTAGCTGAATCTAAAAAGTAAAATCACATGTTGAATATCATCTATAGATAAACTTCTTATATTAGAAGCTAATATTTCATATGAGAAATTTTTTTATTGAGTTTGGGAAACATTAATAAGTGTTGGGTATTATAATTGAGCCATTTATTCAAGTAAATAAAAAAGGATGACGTTCTAAATATTTCATATATATATATATATATATATATATATATATATAATAAAAATTAATTATATAGTAGCATTTAACCATGTTTTTATACTAATGTCATATAAAAAAAGGGATTGAACTAAAACTTTCATTAAAGAAAATAAAAATAAGATAAGTTAATATTCTTGTTTATATTCTCATATTTTTGAAATGGCTTACTTAAGGGAGAAAATTATTTGGTTTTAGAGTACAAGAATTTCTAGATAAAAATCTTCACAATATAGTTTGACCCTCTCAAAAAGAAAATTCCTCAAATTTTACTATCACATTTTATATATTTGTTAAGTAATAGAAAATGGAGTTGTGTCTTTGACAATGAAGCTTTAGAAAATGAAATAAATGATTTAAATTTATAATATAATTTTTGAAACAATAAATCATGTATTCAAAAAAAATTATATATCTTACAATCAAGATAACAGTATTAATTAAGCAACTCTAACAACTTTGGAAAGAAAACAAGAAAAAAATAATTAGTAAAATGCATAAGTTATTTTTAGAATTTAAGGAAACTTAATAGCTCTACCTGTAAACTAGCCTTAAAGCAGGTTTGGATTTAACATGTGGAAATTCATACATAGTACCCTTCCATCATTAGAGCAGAATAAAATTTATGTAGTTTTATTTTTTTAATTTATAATAGTATTTTTATTTTTGGCTTTTTCATTAGTATAACTATATATTTTTTAACTTTTTTGTTTTTCATAACATAAGTTTAAAGCTGCACATCACTACTTCAAGATGAAACTCCATATAATGTAATCAATGAATGATATATTATAATGAATTTTACTAGAGACTTTTCAAAAATGGTGATTAAGAATACTTATTATAATTTTTTAAATTTTTATTATTATTCTATCTCTTGAAAGGAGATGGCCATATCTCAATTTAATTAGTTTTTCCTCAGAAAAATTTATTCTTGATCTAAATAAAATTGCATCACTATTAACTAGATGTTATTATACAATTTTAACAATTTTTTTATCTGAACATAGTTGAAAGTATGTATAAATTAAAGTGTTTCCACATAGTCTTACTATTATCCCACCATTATTTTCACATTTAGATTTCATTATAACTGTAAAATAAGTTTTTCAATAATTTTAATAATACCTTAATATTTAATAATTTAGTTACATAGTAGATTTTTTATCCTTTTTTTTATATGAGGCTTATTATATAAACATCACTTTTAGATTTTATCCATTTTGATGTCTGATAATTTAAATTTTCATTCAACTACCCAAATTATATCAAAAAAAATTCAAAAGTATATTTTTCTAATGTACTCTTTTTGATAAACTTATCATTTCTTATAGGTTATTCTTCAACTATTTATTGTAATTAATTACCCACTCATTTATGGTCTGTTATTGTTGTTCATTACATACAGACAAAATAAGGATACTCTCATATTATATTGGAGTTTTAAATTAAAAAGTAAATACTAGTGGCTGGTATTAAATATGAAGTTGTTATAACTAAGTTGAACATTAATTAATTATTAAATGGCATTTTATATTACAAATTTTATTGAATGTATATAAAAATAACACTCAAGAAATATATATAAGATATATATATAACCATTGTATATCAAAAATGAAGTACTTATCAACATGGTCTTTTTAAATGATTTTCAAATTTACTTAAAGAGACATTAATATTACCAATTCAAATTTTATATCAAATACAACAATATTATTATTTCATTTTTAATTATTTTACAAAAAATTTGAGTTTCAAAGTAATTTAATTCAGTATTTAATGAATGTTTTTGAAAAATATTTTTAAAAATAGAAATAACCCCTCACAAAAAAAAATATAATTTTTTTTACTTACAATTTGCACCATATTTCTACCCTTAAAATATTTGTATTCTTCTAACAAAAATATTTTTTAAATAAATTTAAAATTTTTTTTATTATTCAATTACAAAATGTCAAATTTATAATTTATTTTACCTTACTAAAAAATTTAGTTGAAAATTTAATTTTGTATTTCCAAAAAATAAACTTAAATTTCAAAAATTAAAAAAACAAAATTATAAATATAATTATGAGAAAGAGGTAGATTAAATTTATAGTATTCATATAAAAAAAATTCATATATTCTATGGTGTTTGAATTTTAAATTTAATGTATTAAAAAATAATTATTAAATAACCAAGCCAAATGAAATTGGCTTGGATTTTTGGTATCACTAGAACTTATTTTTTTTCTTATACTCACATTTTAATTTTTAATTTTTTTTTTTTCTACATTTCTCATTTTTTTTTTATGATTTTTAATGTTTTTAAGACCGAAGTTGCTTTCAAACAACTTCGGTCTAACGTTTCTCTCACTTTCCCACCAGATTGCACCTGGTAGGGAAAGTCGCTTCCATTTTAGAGACCAAAGTCCCTTGCAGGGACTTTGGTTTCTCTGTGTGCATTGCACAGCCAGAAAAAAACTGTCTGTGCAATGCACTGCATGCAGCACATGCAACACGCATCGCTGCTGCAAGTAATGCGCATTGCATGCAGCAGAAATGCGCGTTGCATGCAGCGCGCATTGCACATGCTGCGCATATCTCATGCAGCTGACTTGATATCAGCTGCATGAAATATGGTAGCGATTGTGCAACGCGTGTTGCACACTGCTTTGGCCACCTCCCAGCCTAGTAAATTAGCTGGGAGGGTGGCAAACATTACAGCAAGCAATCGAAGTCGCTTTTAGCGACTTTGATTGCTTGAAAGAGACACTTCCAGCCAGGGGAAACCTGGCTGGAAGTACTAAATTGCAATGTAAGGGACCCAAGCCAATTTCAAAGGCTTGGGTCATAAATTAAGGTTTCTAAAAAGCAGCCAGTATAAATCTGGCTGCAATAAAAAGTAAATTTTTTAAATAAAATACATAAAAAAATAAAAATTTGTTCAAATAAAATATACAACACTCTTCAGCCAGTAAGAAACAGCCTTCCATTGTTACACATAGAAACAAAATCAAATGTTTCTTTCATCAACATTGGCCATGTTTCAATATTTTGAACCAAGTAAGATCAGAAAAAAGGTCACGGCAAAAAAATTGCATAATTAAAAGTCTCCCAATTTAATATGGTGCGGAGGTTCATATTTTAGAAATAGGTGGTGCACATTATAGTTTCCTTTAAAAAAATTCAAAAATGAATTAATTTTGGCGCAATGTAAATTTAAATGTGATGAGTGTATGTTTTTTAGCTATGTGAAACATGGTAGCTAGAATTATGTGGTGTCAATTTTTTTTAGATGTGAAATTCAGTGTTCCACAAATGTGCATCTGTACAACATGCAGCCAAGTAAATTCTAGCTGGAATTAGTATATGCATAGGAAAAAATGATCATGCTGTGTACAGTGCCTTGGCAACATCATTCTTGGAATTTAGATGAAGTTTATCATATGACTTGGAGAGCTGCATTTTTTTGAAAATGTGATCAGTGAAAATTCATGATATATACATCTGTTTGCCACCCAATTTATTTTTCCTTTCTCTTTCTCACTTACCTTTTTCAAAAATTATCAATCATATTTTTGCTTTATCATTTTGAATTATTGGTACTATTTTCTTGACCTTATCTGATTACCGGTAAGCAAATTTTTCTTGCTATTGCATTTCATATCATTTTGGTTTGTTACACTTTTTTACACTTTTGACAAGTTAATCTAATGATTCTAATTCTGAATTTATTTTTATGGTATCTTTTACTGTACCCTTTCGATTCATTATAAAATAATTCTTTTTCAGTTAACTTAAAGTTTTTTTATTTGTTTGTCAATTTACTTTTCTTTATTCCTTATCAAAAATGTTCAATTTATTTATCTAACCATTTATTTTTTAAAACAGTGATTATAAAATAAACTTTATAATTAATTTTGATCAATCAGCTACAAATGGAAGAAGATTTTATAGACATGTAAGTTCATGTTTTGCTTATCATTTTTCTATATTTCTTTAATACTTTCTCAACCATTATATTATTAATATGAAAAGTAAAACATCATCTCGTACTTGCTGAAAGCATACAGGATAATGTTTTGCTTTTCATAATAATAATTAGATTGTTTGTACTTTACCTTTAATTTATTGATTTTTAAGTGGTTTCAAAGTCTCGTACTTGCTGAAAGCATACAGGACAATGCTACAATTTAAAAATTAATAATTTATTGAAGTATAACTTTCTAAGTCAATATATTGATCAGAGCAAGATTTTTCATTTTATATATGTGGATATCATAATTCCGTAAATTTTTTAATATTACTAGTGTATTGGAGTTATAATTTCATTATATTATTAATATTAAGTGTAGAGCCAAATCTCGTACTTGCTGAATGCATACAGGATAAAGCTATACTCTTTATATGTATAATTTAATAAAGTATACCTTTGAAACGCTTTCTTAATATTTGAAATAAAGAAAAAGTATATAAATTTACTAATATGTAGATATGCTAACTTTTGTATTTCTAATATTGAAGATATGATAAAGTTAAAGGTATCATTGACTGATAATTGAAATTATGTTACTATTTTCTAATTTTTGATTTTTTTCTATTTTAAATAAAAATTGAATTCTCTTAGGATTGAACCATCAATGAGTAATGATTTGAAAAAAAAAACGGCCAGGGAAGAACTCTAACAATAGGTGGGCAAAAGACATTGCTACTGGAATGAAACTTGTAAACGCTCTTGGAATGGATACAAACGGGAAGAAGCCACATTTCTATGCACGATCTTATGCAAATAATATGACAGATTGCAATAATTATTACAATTTTTTTCCTGGATGTAGTATTTATAAACCAAAAGGTGTCTTAATACCTAATGTTCTTGTGCAGACTTTTGAAATTCATGAGCTCAAAGAACTAGATATGTTAGAAGCTACGGTGCGATGCATTAAGGATCTTTCTTACTGCGAACATGAAATTAAAAATAATGGTTATCATCAAAGAGCTGGTGGTTTTGGAAAAATGTTTGGTGGTGGCTTTATTTTAGATAGAAAGAAATCTTTACATATTCGTAAGTATCACTTTTTTTAATTTAAATACTGAATTTTTGAATGCTTTTCCTTGCAGATGAATACACTGATGATATTGTAAAAACAGATGAATATAAAAAACGAATGAAGAGGATTGCAATGTACTTTGAATATTTTTTTAAAAAAATATCATATGTAAAGTACAATGAGGCAACTAATCTTTGCGCAAAACTTGGTATTCCTGGATTTTCAAAAGTTTCTAGTGAGGAAGAGGGTGTACCGTTTGCTAGTAATTTAACTTGGACATCTGGAGGGAATGGTAATGGGTTCTCTAATGAGGTTCATCTCGATAAGGATGCAAGTGAGTATACTTTAGGAATATTTTTTCCTAAAGATACAGAAAAAAACACCATTCATATGAAGTATGATAAGACCCAACCACGACAAATAGGTGGAGAACTTATGTTTCCCGAAATTCAAAGTAAAATCAACTTTGAAGCAACTAATGGAATAACAGTGACATTATGGCCTGCCAATCAACTAAGGCATTTTACCTCAAGATGTCATGAAATTCCTGGCTTCACTAGGATAGGTTCTTCTATTCAAATCAGCACTAGACTTTTTCATGCTATAGAAAAGCTTAATGTTTTTGATATTGATATTTCAGAATACTTAGAAATTAAAAAAGAAAAATTTAGGTTAGAATATTTGATTAGTGCTTTGAGAGTTTTTTTGAAAAGAGATGACTTAATAGAGGAAGAAATAGAATCAGCAAAGTATTATTTATCTAATGTTAAGACAAATCTAAAAAATCTAGATATATAAATATTAAAAATTTATATTATATATACACAACTTAATGCAAATTTAAACATGATAAATACTGGGAGTAGCTGTAACATTTTCAGTTTTGATAATTATAGTATTATCTATTTTTTTTTATTTGTGAAATAAAATAATTTTTTTTCATAATATTATAAGAAAATTTGATTTACTTTTGAGGAAATATATAAGTTGTGAAATCTTGAAATGTCATTTTTATTAAATTGGTAGCAAAGGTTCTAAAATAAAAAAAACTATAATAAAGAATTTGAAATATATTAGCCATAAAAATGTGCTTTTAATGCTACCAAATTAACTGTATAGTATTTTAGGTCAAACAGGCTTATTAATAAAAAAGTTAATAATAAAGAGTTGAAGAAAGAATTTTGAATCAATAATAGATTAAATTGTATTTTTTTAAGAATGTACTCATTTAATTATTTAAATTGTTATACTTCTGATTAAAAATGTTACAATCAACAAAAATATTTGTAATAATTAATAGATTATATAATATTAAAGGTAAAGTAACAAAACTAGAGCAGTTATCATATTTTTATATAAACAATAAAATATTTAAGAATTTAATACAAGTATTTGAAATCATATAAGTAGATTTTAAAATCTTTGTTATTGCTGGACTTACAATAATTTTTTTTAATAATTAATTTAGAAAATCATGTCAAAGGTTACTTAATAAATTTCAAAGATGGTCACATTTTTGACATATTTGAAGGAAAATAACTTGAATTATACAAGATATATCATATAGAAAGAACTTTATCTATTTACATGTTGGAATATTAATTTATTGAAAGGCTATGTTTAGCAAAAAAAGGTGATACTGGCTGAATGGAGCTCCAGTGATTAAGAAAATCTGCAGAAATAGCCCTAGCAATTCCCGGAGGACTTGGGGTATCAAATTTTAAAGGAAATGGATCACACTTGCCTATAAAAGGTTTTATTAATGTTAAAATATAGTTATTTAAATTTTTCCAAATTATTTCTTCCATCAAATGATTTTTTTTTTCATGTAAATTAAGAAACTTAACTTCGGATATTACCTCCAAGCAATCAGCTGCTGAAGCCAATCTATGATCTTGAGAGCTCAGAAATAAACCACGGACACCATCAATTATATAGAATGTGAAAGATTGATATCGGTGGTGGGAGTATTCAGAATTTATTTTGTTTAGTGCAGCCTTTTGTTTCTCTCTCATTATAGTCAGTTCAGTATTTTCGTTTTTCTCACTTGATTGTTGAGCTTCACTAGTCTTGCCACTTGATATTGTTGCAGCAAAATATTTTGATTTAAGAATGATAATTGACATAATTATATCAATGATAATATTGCTGATTTGAAGAAGAGTTGACATTGATATATCACGGGTTTGAAGTGCAGTGGGACCAACTTCTAAGCCATCAGAAATCGGACTCTTCAGATTTGAAAGGTGAGCTAGAAGCTGAAGACCACGTTCAATTGGACAATCTGAGTTAATGTTTTGATGTGATGGAAGCTGGCTGAATTCATGTGCGGTCAGATAAAGTGAAGATGATATAAGAGATACCCATGAAGAATGGCAGTGGTCACTTGGGATCATTAATCTCATGAGCATTTGGATAAGATTGGATTCAGGGTGATCCGTTTTCTTTGTTGAGGAAAGAATTTCAGTATTTAAACCATCAGGATCACATAAATCTTCCATTTTTTTGAAATCAATATTATCGAGTACCCATAGCTGTGAGCTATCAATCTCTAAAAAAATATTTGCTACAAAAGGAAAAAAAAAATAAGTAAAAGAACAAAAGTCAAGACTAAAAATTATGGTAACTTACATAACTCAGTAAGTTTTGAAAGCCAATCTTCTCCACAAGATTTTTCCCAATGAAAAGTAAACATTGGAATATTTGACATGGGTTGTTGGGAAGAAGTAGAAGAGCGTAATTCGAGGAGAGTAACAATTTCCAACCACGACCTGAGGACCTTTGCCGTGCTGATTCTACCTTTATAAAAATTATGAATTTTACAGAATTCCTCCTGCAAATCAGATTCTTTTAGAACTGAGGGTGAATAAGTTAGAGGTTTTTTCGATATCTTGATTGGAGTTGATTTCATTGGTAGAGAAGCTTTCAAAGAGGTCAAAGTAGGTAATTTAGGAGGTGATGGGTATTGCTTCTTAGAAATGAAGGAATTTGGTGATGAGCTGTTTGAATCATCATCTTTATCAAACATATCAACATGTCTTGAAGAAGATTTTAAACTTTGCTTTTTTTGATGAACAAGCATAGCTTCATATTCTGACAGTTGATCATCGCTATTTTCATTGCTCTTTTCATCATCTTCATCAGGGAGAGGGCGTTTATGGATGGAACAATCTACAGCAGGTGAG
Organism: Hemileia vastatrix; assembly: GCA_030280995.1. Lineage (NCBI taxonomy): Eukaryota > Fungi > Basidiomycota > Pucciniomycetes > Pucciniales > Zaghouaniaceae > Hemileia > Hemileia vastatrix. The sequence goes on along the minus strand of JASXTE010000002.1, from coordinate 3,316,955 downwards.
TTTCTGGTACAAAATATCAAAAGAAAGATAAAAAGTACAATATGTAAGCAATAAAAGAGATATATGATTGAATTTTAAAGATAAAAGAATAACAATAAAAAAAAAGGAAACAAGAATATACTCATTATCAAAACCTTTGCTTTTTTTTTGAGATTTATTATTTGATACATCAGAAAATTTATTAGCAGAAGCCGGTTTAATACGTCGAACAAAAGAGGAGCCTTGGGATAATCTCTTTTTCTTGGAGCGGATAACAGGTGTTTCAAGATTTTCCTTAGAAGTTGAAGCATGAGTTGAAGCTGATGGTTCATCTGTCTCATCATCATCCCTAATGACAATGACTTCATCAGGAGGAATCATACCCTCCTCATAAGCTACAAATATATATGAAGAAAAAAAAATATTAATAATCTTATCTACTAATTTAAAAGGAGACAAAAAAGGTGATGAACATACATTTTTCAAGGCTTTTCACATATTGGAGTAATTCATTACAAGGGTTAGATAAATATGAAGGAGAAGGATTATTGTTAAGGATCTTGACAAGCTCTTCTGTTTTATCTCTATCCAATTCAAGTAAATTGCGATACTGAACTCTTGTTATTTCCTGCCTCTCATTGCTAAGTACAGGAGGGTTAGGTGCCATGCCATGTGGCAGACATGGTTCAAGCTCAAAAGCTTCAAAGCAAGTATCAATCAGAGAGTGGGATGAAACACATTTGGGTGCTGGAAAATCAAATTTTTGAAAAAAAAAGATATAGAACATAAGTGAAATATATAAATTAAGAGAGAGGAACATGATATACATACAAAGTGGAGGTGTAGGATTTTGTATACTAGACATATTGATTAATGAATATTAAAAAAAAGTATTCGATATCAAAAAATTATGATGTAATATGATGAATAATTATAAGAAACTCTATTCTAGAAAATTGAAGTTGATATTTTAATAGGATAAAAAATTGAATAAGATTAAAATTAAAGTGAGGATGAAAGAAACAGAAAACATAAAGAGGGGGATTTTATATTATTTGAGCTTTTTTTAACATGTATTATTCATAGTGGGGTAAACTGAGTAACATGCTAAATCACAATCTGTTTATATTGAAGTGAAATTTGATGTAGCTAACAGAAAATACTAGTAATTCTTTGGGGACTTTTAGTGTGAAAAACAAATAATAACAAATTTATATCCCATATTCAAATTGCCACGGGTAAATACAAAATTTTTTAAATTAGAATTTACTCCTAAACAATGGAGATACACTTAATTAGTATATTATATGAAAAAAAAGGATAATCCTTTATGAATATTTGTTAAATTTAATTTCAGATGACAATGCGAGATTCACATATATACTGATATGCCTCATCAAACAAGAAATGAATTATAAATATAAAATTGGTAACATTAGAATTTAAGATAAGAATTTGTTTTTTAAGTGACAGGAGGAGTGTCAGGCTAGGGTGTGGGCACCGTGACCAAACCTTTGATAAACTTGGATACAACTAAGGGAAAAAAAAATTGAATAGTTTTATTTTGCAATATATCTTAGTCTGCACAAGATATTGCATTGTTGTCCCTAACTATACCAAAATTGTTACTTTTCAAAAGTTATAGGACTACTAAGTTGATAAAATATTATTATGAATCACCCAATGAAATACCTTAAGCAACATTCAAAATTATTAAAATATAAATATTCAATTTGAGATTTGGATTAGCTAATTTTTCACAACTTACCACAGTTTTGATTAATATAATAAAACTTGAAAAAAATTGTTGAGATAACCTAGAAATGGGTTCAAGAAAATGATGAAACATATGACTTGAAACTTAACTCATACACTATTGATAAACTTCATGGATCCTGATTAATTTCTATCGAAATTAATTTTGAGACTAGCATATTGAATTTTAGCTATGACCAAGTACTGTAAGTGCCATGGTTTGTATTCAATATATTGGTGTTGAAATTAATTTTGATAGGAATCAACAAGTATCAGATGGCACCATGCATGAAACACTGACAGAAACCATCAAATTTATGAGGCAATGAACCTCATAATTTCGATCAAAATTAATATAGACCCCTGCATATTGAATACAAGCCATTTCACATGGACTACACAGACATAGATAAAATTCAACATGCATGGCTTAAAATTAATTTTGATTGAAATTAACCAAGGCATTAAAACTTCAATTTTTATATGGTGTACTTGATCAAACCAGTTTATCTAACTGCTTAGCTTACCTATACTTATAGGAATTTTATGCATAGTCCATGTCCATATTAATTTCGATCGAAATTAATGTTGACTAATACATAATGAATACATGCTATGCCACTTACACTTGCCAGGCATAGCTACCATTAAATATGCCAGTATCAAAAATTAATTTCGATCAAAATTAATGAGCATGATAATCATGAATTTCTGGAGTCAACTGCTTATTTTTATGCATGGTGCCTTGCCAACATTAATTTCGATCGAAATTACTTTTGATACTGGCATATTGCATGTATATATGTCTGGAAAGTGTAAGTGGCATAGTGTGTATTCATTATGTATTGGTCAACATTAATTTGGATCGAATTTAATGTTGACATTTGCATATTGAACCCAAGCCAGAAAACAACCCAGAAGATTCTTCATAAAACTTCCCATTAATTTCGATCGAAATTAAGGCTGACCATATACATATTGAATGGTAGTTATATCTGGTCTGAGTAAGTGGAGATTACTTATATTCAATATGTATTGGTCAACATTAATTTTGATCAAAATTAATGAGCATTTTGATCATGAACTTTTTCAGTCAGTTAGTTGTTTCAATGCATAATGGCATTCCAACATTAATTTTGATCAAAATTAATGTTGAAATGATATAATGCTTTTTTGCATGACATGTAAAGGACGGCAAGTATTTTTAAGTATTGAAATTTACTATACATGTTGAGGGTAAATATAAAATTTACATATCCATATTAATTTCTATAAAAATTAATGTTGACCAATACATAATAAATAGTAAATATGCCTGGCTAGTGTAAGTGGCATAGCTTTTTTTCAATCTGCACTTGGCAACATTAATTTCGATCGAAATTAAGGTTCATGATTATCATCAATTTATTCAGTCAGTTGCTTACTGTTATGCATGGTAACATGTCAACATTAATTTTAATAAAAATTGAATTTGACATGCAACCAAGCATTTTTATGTAAGATGAAAAGTAGGGCACTCTATTTTTAAGTAAACACATTACAATGCATATTGAGCATGTAAATATCATTTACACATTAATATTAATTTCAATCAAAATTAATGTTGACCAATAAACATTGAACACAAGCTTTACAACTTACACACACCAGATATAACTACCATTCAATATGTATATGGTGCTCACTAATTTTGATCAAAATTAATGAGCAGTTTTATGAAGAATTTTTTGGGTCGTTTGCTGGTTTGGGTTCAATATGAAAATGTCAATATTAAATTCTATTGAAATTAATGTTGACCAATACGTAATGAATACACACTATGCCACTTACACTTTCCAGGAATAGACACCATGCAATATGCCAGTATCAAAAGTAATTTCGATCGAAATTAATGTTGGCAAGGCACCATGCATAAAAATAAGCAGTTGACTCCAGAAATTCATGATTATCATGCTCATTAATTTCGATCGAAATTAATTTTTGATACTGGCATATTTAATGGTAGCAATGCCTGGCAAGTATAAGTGGCATAGCGTGTATTCACTATGTATTGGTCAACATTAAATTCAATTGAAATTAATATGGATACATAAATGTGACATAAAGAGGTATGGACCATCAATTTGTTGAAAATACATTTTTATATCTCATACATTATTTGTTTTTCTTAAATAAAATGTTACTCTCTCTCAATACCACTTTATAACATTTACCAAGCTGCTTTGAAAAAAAACAGAATACATAAAATTCAATATAAGATAGCTATATTACACAGAAGATCACCGTTATACCTAAGTTATGATGATGTTGATGCTCTATTAATTGATTCCCTAATCTTTACCAGATCAATATCAGCTCCAACCCCAAGTGACTCACGTTCATTCACAGATAATCCTTGCAAAAATGTTGCTGAATAGCAATTCTTGGGGAGGTATTTGGGAACATTGAATATACCATTTTGTGCAACTGTCCTTTCTGATGACCGTGAATATGTTTTTAATGCTGATTTTTTTGAGCTGGTGTATGGGCTAAGTCCTTTGTCATCTTATCCATTTTTTTAAACAAATCATTGAGTTCAGGATTTCGCCATCCAGGAATAGCTCGGATAGGTGCAGTTGGGGCTGGTGCTGGGCCTTCCTCGATATCAGAGATGCACCTAGTATCATGAAAAAGCACAACAAAACCTGGCACATCACTGCAGAGATCTCTTGCTAACTTGTAGCATGCACTAGCAATCTGAATTCCAACTAAATCAGCTTCATAATAACAAAAAGCAAAGTAAAATAAAAAACTTACCTTGGTCCGATAACGTTTTACTTGTGCCCTTGCCCTCTTTTCAATCTTTTCTCTTGCTACCCTTTCCTCTTCTTGCCCAAACAACCTTATCATCTCCTTCCCCTTATTAACTACCCATTTCTCAATAACACATTGAGTGAACTGAAGCTTTGACTGATCGATTGTATTCAAGGTGGTGAGCCATCTGGTACAGTGGTCGCATACTATGCTTCCCATGACTTGATTCCAAGTTGATTCTGAAAAATCACGGCAAGTCCAATCAAACGCGAATTTCCGAAAACCTTTTTCTTGCAATTCACGCTCTAAGTTTCTTTTGACAGAAAGTGGGATCGGTGCTCCTCCTTTTAGTCCTTGAGGCTCAGGTGCTGGAAAAAATTCGGGTAGTCGAATTTTGGATCGCAAGAAGGCTATAGAATTGGTTATCAGAAATTGTCGATCAGCTGCAGAATTGGCATGGTTAGAAGATTGGACTTGGGTTAGGACAGTTTGAATGGTTTTTAGTTTGAATTGGCTCCAATCTTTCCAATTTTCAATCTCCAAAGGTGTTGGGCTCGCAGGATATTTTGATATTTGTGTTGATCCCCCAAGACAATACTTCAGAAAGTGGTAAATATTTCTATTTAGACTGTCCGAGCTCCTAGAAACATTATTCCTTCTAACTAAGCCTCTTACAGCCCTTAACCCCCATTCTCGCTCATGAGACTCTGCTGAATTGAGTCTGTGGTAATCACTGATACCCATAATGATTGAGGGATTCACTAACAATTCAAATAAGTTAATTAAATTGGTTATTTTTCAATAAAAGAATACACTACAAATTTGACTTACCTGCTCCACTTGTGCTTGCTCCTTGGTTAGGCTGAGCAGATGATGATTGGTCTCCGAAAAATTCCCTCAATACTTCACTAGCCCAATCTCTTCCTAGCTGATCAGCACTTTCAGAAGCAGAAGGATGATTGGGATTAAAATTTCTCGGTTCTGAATGAGACTCTTGGCCTGGATTGGGATTAGGTGGTACAGATTGAGATGCATCTGGAGGTGGATCAGAAGAGGGTGGTGGAGGAGTATTTCCAGTATTAGTATGTTGAGGCGGAAAACAATCAGAATCGGTTGGGTCAACAGACATCCCTTCAAAATTATCATCCATAATGAACTGTAATAAAATAAAATAAAATAAAAATAATCAGTTGTTAAAATTTATACCTATCAAAGCTAAAGTAAAAAAAGATACTATGTATATAGTCTTGTAAACGTGTATGTTCTCTTGTCGAAAAATAAAGTGAATAATATATAGCTATCAGCTAAAGTTGGAAGGTCAAACTATTTATAGTAGATGAATGAGCAAGAAGATCATTCATTAAGTAAAAATTTTATCATATTTCTCATTATCATGATTTTATTTCTTTCATTCTTACATTTAAGATAAAAATGACTCATTGAAAGCATGGGTTCTCTTGCAATAAAAGCAACCAAAGTAATTGTTCACTGATTTATGATAAGGTAAGTTGGATGCATTGCATTTTTTAATCGAGCATTGAATTATTTCTTTCACCATTTACAAATATCACCAATCCTACAAATTTCCACAATCCCAAATTAACACAAAGATGTTAGTCAACAGAAAATAAATTTGATTAATTTTTTCACTCACTACTGTCTGCAGTCCAATGGCAGTGACAACCTCGTCTTTGATTCCAAACATTCCTTTTTTGTGCTCGACAGTAGCTGCATGTCCAATTATTGCATCTTTCTTAATCACAATTTGAGTTGCTTTGGCTACTCTTACTAACCGACAATGCACTTGTGGGAAAAGCTCATAGGGATCCTTTGATGTTTCTTCTGGACGGAGCTCTTTGAAAGGACTTACTATTAAATATATTTGATCAATCTCTTCCTTTGATCTGAAAAGATCATCAATTTGCCCAAACTGGCTATCTTTTCCATAGTAGAACTCAATTGTTGAATTAGCAATGTGTCGATGGTAACTAGTAAACCTCTTTCCATGTATCAATATGCTTGCTACATTTTCAACTACCCAATCCCCACTTTTCTCCGATGGTGTCAAAGCCCGTCTTGAAGTTTCTTTTCCCATTCGTGCCCTTACCCATTTAGTAAATAATGCCATACTTAGATGGATCCATTTGTTTTGTTTATTGAGATCAATATGGATTTTTTTAGTCTCACATTGATCATTATCTTCAGCTTCACCAAGATCTAATACCCTAGACTTCCGATACCAATGTTTTAGCATTGTTAGCGGTATCTCTCCTGTGGTAAATATTAATAAATTAGCACAGCTGAGTTTTTAAATCATTGCTTACAAACATTACATACGTGGATGGTGATTGTTTGGAATTTCAGATAATATATGATTCACCCGCTCTCCAGACCAAGTAGCTGTACCTGATGGTGGACCAAGACCCTTTATCATTTCAGGATAATGTTGAGTGATATGCAGATTTGGCTTTGCATTAATATTCTTCCAACCCTCTTCAAGGCACTCACGATACTCTAACAGAAATTGATCTAGATCTTTAAGCTCATTAGTCTGTATATTTTTTAATGTCAAAAAATTGGTGATTGAGCATAATGTTACAAGTGACTTGAGAAGATAATATTCTCTTGGTTTATCAGCTGAGGAAGCTGAAGATTCAGATTCTTTAAATTTTTCAAACCAAAGGGGTATAAGTGACAAAGGGAAGTAGAGAGTATACAGCATGTGCCATTCTGCTGCCTTGAGGGATCCTGCCTTTTTAGATCCTACCGATTTTGGAACTCGTGTTAGCCAGGAAGGTCTTCTTACTTGATCAATCATCTTCCATACAACCTGTAGCTCTGCTGCTGTGATTCGTGGATTACTGCTACCTTCATTTTCTTTCTCCTTACCTTTCCTTTTATTTTCTTCATCTCTAGCTGTCTCATTTGATGAGTGAGATCCTTCACTCTGTGATATGCTAATGCTTCTTTGCCTTAAGTTATACAATGAATTCCTACTGTCACTGCTGTGAGACTGTATTGAGGCCACATCGCTATATGGAGGAATAAATTTGGAGCTGGATGACCTACTCTGGCTTCTTGATCGATTTGTTCCCAATCCTTCATTATCTAGTCCATGATGACTTGATGACTGTCTTGAACTCGTACGTCTTTGCCGCTTGTGCTGTCTCGTGTGTCCTGTATCATCATCATCATTATTCGTGGTGCTTAAGCTACTTCTACGTTTTTTCGAATGTTTGTGCAGTGAAGTATCAGAAAATAAATCATCATCTTCTTCTCTTACATGCCAATTTTTATCCTTTTCCAGCTTTCTTTCTAGATCTTTTGCTGCATTTTGGATTTGAAAATAGCTTAGACTGTGATCTTTTAGGTTGCCAAGCATATGTGAATGCATAACATCAATTGAGCAATATTCAGTTGGACGCCAATATTCAAGGTTATTCAGCTCACTCCATTGTACCCCATGATTTTGAACAATTGATACACGCTCCCAATGTGACTTAGAATTTTTCCACTTTGTTGCCCAGCACATATGATCCTCATGATTCCGTAATGAAAAATTTCCCACATTCTTTTCACTAATTTCATCTTTAGAGATATTACAGAAAGAGAAGAACATTTTTGCAGAGTGACTCGAAAAGCCAGCCAATTTTCGTATTGCAGGAATGTCACCTATCAAAGAGAACAATGCAACTCTTAATTTCCGGCCTCGTGGATAAAGATGTGTCTTTTCAATCAATATACCATCCCATAGAGTTTGTAGATCATTAACCAGTGGTTTTAGAAGGTGATTAAGCTGTTCACTTGTGGGTTCTGTTGGTCCGGGTATAATAGAATACAAAAAAAGATTTTCCATTTTGTATCTATCTTCTTGAGGTAGGTTCATACACACCATCATAATATTGCCTACAGACTTCTGATGACCTCCAATCCTATTGCCACCAGGCCTAAACCAGTCGACATATAAAGTAAACATTAAGTTGCCTGAAGTTATCGTATATTCATCATCATTGCTATCCAGAGCTGGAGTGGTTATGGGAAAGTTTTTCCAAATTGAACCATCACAAACATCCTTCATCAAATCACACTCTACACGTTCTGCCACAGGGGTTTTCTTCTCAATCAGAAGCTCAAATTTGAACAGTTTGATCTTTTCCTTAAGCCAGTCGATAAAAGAGTGGTGATGAAATGTTTTAAGAGATAAGTATTTTACATGTTCTTGATGTTCCTCCATCAAATACAGCCTTTCATCACATTTAACTGCAATTTGTCCTGCTCCAAACATTTTTAAATAGCGCTTTGATGATGAAAGAAACGGTTGATTGCAACATAGTATAGATGGTTGAGATTCAGAGTTATACTCATAAAGAGCAAAGCATTTAGGACAGCATGTTTTAGTGAAAAATGATTGATTGAGCTTTAATCGACTAAAAACTGTATCTATCGAGCGTGGGACCAGGCGGACAATGCTATCAGAATCCAGTATTCCACTATCACCTAGAAGTTTGAGCTTCTTAATTTCTTCATCCAAAAATTGAGTACAACCTTCTTTGCTCAAATGATGAATCAAAGAAAGCTTTGCTGCCTGCCACATAATTATTTGGCTATACCGTTCCCCAAGATTTGAGTTTCTAGAGACTGTTGAAGATACTTCTGCCCCCAATAGCGACTGCCCCTATGTAATAAATCATTGAAACATCATAAAGACTTTCATTCTAACATTGAACTATAGATATACAGCTTACTGTTTCTGTGGAGCGGGAACTTCCAATGTTAAGTGGATTGTTGGAAGAAATAACCATCTGGGCCTTCCTATTTCTTTCCTCTTGATGTTTTGCATAAGAATTAGAGCTTTTGAAAGCCATACCAACTTCAAAGGACCCAGAAGAAGTTTGATACTTTCTATTGACACATCCAAGATCTTGACATTGACATACATGAAAAAATGGAGGCATTGTAATTGTGATAATTGTAGGAATAAGTTAGCTATTCGAAGTTACCAATTGAAGGTATTCCTTTTTTTGAAAGGCACTAGCTAATATAAGCTACATTTTTTTATCCAAAGAATATGATGGAATATGTGTTGAAATTATTTAAGTTTAAATGTTTAATTTTTAATCGGATAAATTATATATTAATTTAAAGTTATGCAGTCTACTTTATTTGTATTCTGTGTACTCTCTGCATTTGTACAACAATGCATGCATGTTTATCAGAATATTTTCTATCATAGAAAAAATTCTGTTGTACGCACAAGCATCTTAATTATTTTTCTATCAAATGCCTTCTGAGTTATATCTAACTACCCTATAATTATTTGATTTTGATAAAAATTCTTAGTTATGGACTATAAGAAAAGTAATCCATATTTTTAACATAATTTTTAAAAAATTACCCCAAAAATCAAAGTTAAACCCAAAAATAAGTTTAATATTTTGTAAAAAACAATCACAAACATATTTCTTTCAATTTGAAAATTGGTCTGTACTAGGTAGAATTTTCTATAAAGAAAAAATCAAAAATACTCAAATAATAGATGCTACAAAAGTGTAAACCTTAAAGAATTACATAAATGCTGAAACCTTGTATAACTTTTCATACATAAATGTGATGAAGTGACACTCTAGTCTATTTATTCAGGTTGAAAAAAATTACTCAATAGAATATGTATTACTATCATATTGGACCAAAAATAATTTTTTGGTAATCAAAAAATGAACATAGCCTCACATTTAACAAATTATTTTTGTGGAAGAATTTTTTGAAAAGAAAAAAAAATCCGTTTCTTAAATGAGTCTGCTTTTATCACATAATCATTCTTTTTATTTTATACCATTCCTTTTGAGTTCAAGTTGCATATAAAAATATAATTTATGCATATTATAATTCCATAAAGTCGAAATATTTCTTATTCTTAATTTTTGTGATATTTCTCCTTAAATCAACTTTGATCATAAAGTTTTGGAGCTCAACAATTTATCCTTCCTCTTTGTTTAATTTAATTGAACACTTTCTTAATCTAATTATTTATGAACCCTAGTAGCTCTTACTTTCCTCATGGAAACCTGCCCACAAACACAAGAACACTTAATAGAATTTTTAATGAGACTTTGCCTCCATTCAATTCTCACTTTTGTAGATCTATACACAATTTTTGTCGTTCACTTTTGGATATGTCACCAGAATCAAATGGATGGAAACAAAACCCTACTGAAGAGCAATTAGACAGATTTTCATCATTCGACATGAATTCTTGCAACATTGCCTTTGAACTACCTCATCCAGAATCAAATTCAGCGGTTTCGGAAAAGTTTCCACCAATTTTCCGTGAATCTTTTATTGAGCACCTTCGCATGTGTGGTTTCCCAGGATCAAATTTCGCTTGGAACCTAGATTGGTTTGACAAATGGAACCAGGTCTTGGCAAATATTCTCATTAAACACTGGGACAATGCCTTAAAAACCAATAATTTGATTGCATATCCAATTGACTCAACTCAAATTAGCTTCTCAAATCAAATAGGAGTTCTTCACCGTTGATTTTTAGGTCATGCTGATAGATTAAGACTTGGGAAGGATTCTCATAGCTCTCAAGAAATAATCAAAGTGAGAAAGCATAAATATAGAATAAAAAAAAAAGTATGAAAATCCCTTTTTTTTCAACCATTTTTATTTATGACCTTTATTTCAAATAACAAAGATTCTTAGAATTCAGTTAACCGAACTAAACTTCTTAAACAACTTCCACATTGTGAAACTTATCACAACCTTTTCACAAACATCAAGTGTTGTTCAGACACCGAAATTGATAATGATGGATCGTTAAGACGTATCTTAATGCAATGGAGGTCTGAAGATTTTTCTAAAGTTGCACAATATCTTGACCAACAACACTTTGATATTCGAGATAATTCAACCTACTCTGGAAGTGTGCTAAATGACTTGGCCTTGTACAAAAGAATCAGTTTGGTTTCAACATTATCCCCTAACCTTAATCCTTCTCATGTCCCCCGGGGTTTGCCGAATGACTGTTATTCTCCCTTATATCTTGCATCTCTAAATCCTCAACAACTCAGACTTTTAAATCCTCAAAATCCCATAAATTTACCTGCTCTCCTTGAAATTCTTTCTTCCTCTAATGTGAGTGATTGACAAACTCCCTTAATAATAGGTTTGCACACTCATACTCCTCATTTCCACTGTTTGGGACACTTAGCCTTGAAAACAAAAACATAATTTTAATGATTACTATTATCATTAAAATTTATAGAAATGAAATTTGGCTTACATTGTTAGCTCCATTTTTTCCTTTGAATCTTATACATGCTGAATTCTATACTTCCTTGTACAAAATAATTCAAAACATTTACTTCATTTTGCTGCCCCATTCTATACAGCCGATCAACAGCCTGTTGCTCAACTGCTGGATTCCAATTTGGCTCCTATTTCAACATTGAACATATAAAAAATTTAATATTTTTGTTCTTAATATGAAATAAAAGACATTGAGCTCACCATTATATATACATTTTGAGCACACCTGAGATCTATACCCACTCCTGCAGCCTGAATCGTTCCAACCAAAACTTGGCAATTTTTATTAAAATGGAATTCATGCATATTTTTGTCTTGCTTTGTCCTGCTGAGTTCACCCGTAAGCTGGGTATACCTAATATTGTGGTCATCTAAAGCCATTTTTATTCTATTTTGAAATATTAGAAAATTGTTTTTAATAAGCCAACACAATTTTGTAAAACAATTCATTATAGAATCACTTACATCTGCAAAAAGTCTGCAAAGTTGGAGAATATAACAGCTTTTGGAAAATTTATATCCCTTTAACCAGACAAAAAGTTTTTTAAGTGGCCTATAAGATGACAAATCTTTGCGGAATGCTGCCAGGTGAAATCAAAAGTTGGATTTTCATCCAGATTTTCATAGATTGGATGGTTGCAGAATTTTCTTAAAATCATCAGCTCTCTTAGAAACTCAGATGAGTCCCAAGGGAAGTCAGTGCTTCTGGAGGGCCCATATCGCTCAGTGAATCCTTCTTGAAGCACATCAAGTTTAGACCTCCATGGATCTGCTAATTGAACTGATATCCCCCTTTGAATCTTTTTTGGAAGAGACAAAATTGCATCCTTTGTTCTACGTAGGCTTATGACTTTCATTAAGTGATTGATTGATTTAATAGAATTAGCCTTTCCTTTTTGCAAACCTGGAAAAAGGAAATTCTTCCATAACCAGTCTTCTTGCCACTTTTCGATTCTAAGAAAAAATATGAGACTTTGAAGGTCAGTGGGCCTGTTCTGAAGTGGAGTTCCAGTCAAGCATAGTCGGTGTTGGGATTCCAAGTCAAATATTGGTTGAGCCCTCTGCGAGTAAGGATTTTTAATGTAACTAAAAGAATATTTATAAAAATTGATTATAAAAATTAAGTTTTAAGTTTTAGATATAGAAATGTGCACTAACTGAGCTTCATCTAAAACAACTCTATACCAAAAGAGCATTTGAGTCACCGGTATCTTTTTTTGGCTTTGATTTTTTGACATTGTTGGGCTAGCTATTTCATAGGTCGTTAAAACAATAGCAGTGTCCTGTAGCTCATTGACATTAGTATTTTGACAATCCTTCCCATAAAGAACCTTGAAAGGAAGCGCATTATCTTCAAATTGCACACTTATTTCATTGATCCAATTCGATAGTGTTGCCAGGGGGCATATAATCAGTGTGGCTGAACTCCGATTAATACCTTCTTGATTTTCTGATACCTGGAATTGTCTTGCTTCACCTTGAGTTGCACTTATAAGAGAAAGAGTTGAAAGTGTCTTTCCCAAACCCATATCATCAGCAAGTATTGACCCGTTTCCTTCAGGTGTTAATTGATTGTTAGGAAACTGATCTTTATAGTCATCGAATCCAGTTCTAAGCCAATGGTTGTCCTGGTGCCTCCACATGATATCCAACTTTTCCTTTAACATTCGTTCATTGTCAATCATAAAATTTATTGCTTGAAGTTGATGTGTTTTGAGAACTGTTTTGATTCCTCGAATAAGTTGATCAGCTTTCCAATCTTGAGTACTCTGAGATATTTGGAAAGAGCCTTCAAAAATTACATGCGGGATATTAAAAAAGATAGTGGAGTCGTAGTTCAGGATTGGACATAAATCGATTTGTGCAGAAGAAAATGCTTCTTTAGCAAGACTGATTAGTGTACTTGAAGAAAAGAGGCATCCCCAAAGTTGATACTGATTACCAAAAACTGGAACCAAGTAAGCATGAAAATAGAAAGGCTTCATAGGATTCAAGGCACTTCTTTGGTTTAAATGGTGAGATCCAGAGCCAATGTCACCCAATAGTGGTCCAATGTGCTGACTCTGCACTTGAGAAAGATTACCGACAAGGGTTGGTTTTCTTTCTTCAAATAGTCCAAAAATATGAACATTCGAATGGCCTCGCTGTAAAATCGTGGGGGTCGGTGAGTTTTGAAATCTTGAAATTACATTCATATAAATTTGATCGATTGTTATTGAGAACTGTCCAACACATCTGAGACTTGACATATTAAGTAAGAATAGTATCTGAAGATAGTGGTTGTTAAAAGATGAATTGAAGCAAAAAATGAAGAATCAGTTTTGAATAAAACGACAAAATAACTTTTTAGCATATGCTATGCTAAGCTCATAATTCTTTCACATGTATTATTATTATCTTTTTAATAAATATTGGAAGTAAATCAATGATAACTGAAATGAATAATATGGCTTAAAAATAAATCTTGAGCCTATAGAGTAAATTTTGGTTTGTGGAGGAAGAAAAATTTTCTCAATAAAAATGTGCTTTATTGTTACATTATAATCACAAAATAGAATAATTTCACTCTTATTACACTTATTTATGTTTCTGTCTAATAGTAAAATGCTTTAGATGTCAGTTCAAAATCCAAATTGAAACTACTATCTAGAACGATGTCTTGATACTAACATACTTTTTGTAAGTCTTTGGAAAGACACTTATGGTGATCTCAATAATATTAAAATTGATTTGAATTGTATGTTTTATCAAATATCTATGTAGTCTAGTGTAATAATTGAGATACTACAGTTTAACCTTCTGTTACCAACTTGGCAAGAAAATATATGTAGATATTCTTAGAACGAATATCAAATTTTGATTTCTACAAGATGGGAAAGTGAATATTATGATATGTTAAGTGATATGTTCAAGCTTTGCTCAATCTGTGCTCAGCTCAAAATCAAAGTAATAACCAAGCTCCAAGAAACCTGTGATTGAGTTTGGTTGAACCTAGGTCTAACTGATTACCAAATCTTTGTCCAATTAATTTAAATCTGGTTTCACAATGAACTCCCAACAGCCTTCCAACAGCTTTCCAACCACTTCCCAACATTTTTAAATGAGGGGTATTGCTAGCAATACCCCCCCAAATTTTCTGTGGTGATATATATATTATTTTTTGTACATAAAAGGTGTGCATACCAGAAGTAGTGCTGTAGAGTAATATTATTGCTATAGTAAGGATAGTATTGAATAGAGCACTTCAAGAGGGAGTGACTGAGGATACTAGCTCTTACTGAGAATAGATTTAGCCAATAGATTGATTACTTATATTAAATTATATATTTCCCTTTTTCTTAACTAAAATCTCTACAAGTTTGCTCTATTTTCTTCTCCAACAAATTTAGATAACCATACTTATAATACATGCTTTCACTGTCTTGAAAATTAGAGTGTCAGGCGCTTACTTTTGAATAGTTTTTCTGGTTGATAAAGAAGAACCAACCCATATTGGACTGTGTCTATAGATAAGTATTATAGAACTGTTTCTTTCTACAATTAGTGTCCCAACAGTGGCAGACAGATTGTGATACAGTTATTATTACTTTTTTTCAGGGTTTTTTCAAAGAGGACGTAATTAAGCCAGGGGTTTGGAGGAAAAGTCTTAGAGTCTACAGCAAGTGGATCAAGCCATTATCAGAGGATAGTGTAGGACTTTATTGAAAGAATATAGTCCATTTTTAATTTTTTTTATTTGTTTTTATTGAAAAGGTAGTATGGAACCTACAGCTACTACTTCTAAATTCACTAAGTGAGGGAAAAATTGCACAATTCTACAGCCTCGTTGCCTCCTAGGGTTTCAACAATTATTAGGTACAAGGATGAAAGCTTGCAATTTACTGGAATCAACACTCAAAAGTTTTTAAGAAGGTTTGAGCAAGCAGTGGAAGTACATGGAGTATCAGATTATGATATGGTGCATCAAGTGTTATTTTTTGTTGCAAATGAATGTAAAGATGATCTAGAGGAACTGGATGGATTTAAAAGTGCATATGTTTAAAAGATGGGCTAAACTTACTGAGGAAACAAGGTATGTAATTAAGGACCTAGACATCTTGGTAAACAGAATAAAGGCTAGAGGGGGTTTCAGAGACCCTAAAGAGTTTAAAAACTTTCAACAAGAATTTGATCAGGTAGTGGATTATTTGGTTATTAAAGAGGATTTTAGTGATTCTAGTGCATTTTTACCTTGGTTTTGTGAGGTGCTAGCGCCTGAGGTTGAAGATTGGGTAAAGAGGGGCCTTGATAACAAAGATAAGCTTGTTAGGATAAAAGATGGAGATTATAAGTACCCAGGATTGGAGGCTGTGGAAACAGAAGTAGAAGCTGAGATGAAGTTACTTTGGGTGGAGTGCCAAGCAGCAAGGGTTTCCTTGGAGGATGAAGAGGAGGTAGAGGTTTTGAATAATACTGGATCACCTTCTTCAATTCTGAAACCAAAAAGCCAAGACAATATTACAGGATTCAAGTCCAGTAATGGCTAGTATCAATGAATTGGAGAAGAAATTAAGGGGAGCAGCTAAACCCAAGCCTAGATTTACTCCTCAACTGTTGCGGTTTTCTTCAATGATATTTGATTACTGTAAGAAAGAAGGTCATACAAGGATGAGGTGTAATGTGCTTCAAAAAGACAAAGATGATAAAGTTGTTTTTGAAGATGGTACAGCGCTAATTTTAGAAGATGGTACAAAAATTGTTATGGATAAGAATCAAGGGATGCAAGCTAAGGTCATAAATCATATTAACAAAAAAGCTATGGAGGTCAAATCTAGTAAGGGCAAGGAGCCTGCAGATAAAAACTCAAAGTCAGTAAATTTTGCAGTCACTTGTGCTGTATTGAATTTTAAGGTCAAAGAGGGGGCAGTTGCAGTGCTATTCACGACAGCACAGCTGGAGATGTTTGCAGCAAATCATAAAAATATGGCTCAGCCAACTATTAGTAAGCCAAGAAGGGCTGGAGCTAAGTATGCAAATACTGAGGATATTGAGGAAGTAGAATATACTATGAGAGAAAATACACCAGTACTACTTGAAGACGTGGAAATGGAGGATGAATCTGGTAATAAAATGGATTATGATATGAATCAGAACATTGAGGAACAACTGTTAAAAAAACCAGAAGTAGTGCAACAAAGAGCAGTACTGGCAAAAGTAATTCCAGGAGCAAAACATAGTACTCCAAAGAACCTGCCAGGTAGGGCCAAAACTGGAGCAAAGGAGACTCAACCTAAATGGAGGATGCAGTTCCCAGTTCATGTGTAATATCCTAGGGAATCTGAGGATTTAATTACAGAATATCTTAAAACAACAGTTTCAGTACCATTGGGGGTGTTAACAGCAGTAGCTCCAGATGTAGCAAATGGTATAGTAGATAAGTGTAGGAAGCAAAGAGTTGCAAATTCTATTGAATATGATGTAGCCAAGCACTCATTTAAACCAGCTGTGGAACTATCAAGGTTACCACACTATGCAGGGCCATTAGGGTATTTAGTGGTTACAATTAATGGGAAAAAAATCAGAGCATTTAGATACTGGTTCTCAGATTAATGTAGTTTCAACAGAGGAAGCTGTGTATTTAGGTTTTCCTGTAAAAGACAGCAAAGGAAATTTATCAGGTATTGGAGGAGGTAGGTTACCAGTTATAGGGGTAGCTGAATATTTAAATAAGCAAATTGTGGGAGTGTCAAGAGATCTACACTTTTATGTTCCTATGGGTGTAGTGAAACCAGTTATGGAAACACAGTTTTGTATGTATTATTCTGCAGAAATAGATTATTGTTTTAAAAATACTATAGGGATTAGGATTAAGGGTTATGATGGTATTCCAGTAAAATCAGTCTTAGTAGCACCTAAGGATGGTGGCTGGGAAACTAAGTATGTTGGATATGTGATTTTGGAGAAGGAAAGAGAGTTTTATGAGGATGAAGAGAATGGGTGTCTGCCAGGGTGGCACCAATCTTTTCCTTAGGGGCTTGCCTTCTAAATATTACTGTCTCCCAGAGTAAGAGGAACCTGGATAGTGATCACTCAGTAAAAGAAGGGATACGTGAATTGGGGCTTCACAGGTGTCTTGGTAATACTACTATAGAATGTATTGTGCCTGGAATTTTTAATATTTTTGATTATGGATTTTGTTATGCTTATATTAAAAAGAAAAGACAAAAATATGATTTAGGTAAAACTTGGAGTTATATTAAAAAAGGTCTAATATTAAGTAATGAAGGAAGCAGTTGGCGCTGTCTAGCGTCAAAATATAAACCAGTAGCGGTTAAGGTTAAAACATGTAAATGTACCAATGCTGGATTTGAACCCTCCTTTGCAGAGGCTGGAACTGTCAAGAAATCCTTATTACACACCTTTAACAAAGTTTCCACCATATTTTACACCTACAAGTAGGATAACCCTAGAAAGAATTCAGGTGGTTAATTTTGGACTGGAAGATTAGTTGTTGCAGGAGGAAAAGAAATTATTATTACATGTTATGGTGATTAGGGAAAAAGCTATTGCATTTTAAGAAGAGGAAAGAGGTTTATTAGAGCTCTCTTATGGGAAACCTTTTATTTTTCCACTTATACCTCATGCACTGTGGCAAAAGATAGCATTTCCTATACCAGTGGCAATAAGAGAGGAATATACGGAATTAAATAGGGAAAGGCTAAGGTCTGGGTTGTATTAACAATCAATGTAAAGCTACTCAAGTCTAGTGTTTGTGTTGTCAAGAATAATGGCAAGTTAAGAGTTTTCTATGATTTGAGAGAGATGAACAAGGTTATGGTTAAGGATGCAAGATTGCCACCAATGCCAGAGGAATTTGTGGAATATTTTTCAGGACAAGCATGTTATGGATTAGGAGATATAATGGGAGGATACAATGAGCGCAAGTTAGATGTGTTGTTGAAGCCCATGACTAAATTTGAAACTCCATTGGGGTGCTTCAGTTTAATAAGGTTACCACAGGGTGCTACAAACTCAGTGGAAGTGTATCAGGTGCAGATGATGTGGATATTACAGGATGAAATTCCAGAATATGTAGGAATTTTCATTGATGAAGGCAGTATAAAAGGACCCATGTCTGATTATGATGGGGAGGTTCTAGAGGAGAACCCAAAAATTAGGAGGTTTATTTGGGAATATGCAATTAATCTTGAAAGGGTACTTTTTAGAATAGAGGAGGCTGTTTTGACAGTCTCAGGGTCAAAATTTTCTTTTTGCGTGCCAGCGCTAGATATTGTTGGTCATTTTGTGTGTAGGTAAGGAAGAATCATCACAGGAAAACAGAAAAACAGAAAAAGAAGGTAGTTACGTGGCCAAGACCAAGAAATACTACAGAAGTAAGAGGGTTCTTAGGTATTTATACATATGTGAGGATGTTTATTTGTGATTTCGCCTTGTTATCTTCTCTGTTGAGGCACTTGACAAGAAAGGATTTTGTGTGTGATTGGACAGAGGAAGTTGAAGAGTCCTTTTAGTTGTTAAAAAGGATTTCAGGAAAAGATATCCTTTTAAAGAAACTGAAATATGGGCCAGGCACTGGAAATATTACTCTAGCGGTAGATTCAAGCATGTCTGCAGTAGGCCCAGTTTTAATGCAGGAGGCCAAGGAAGGAAATGATAGGCCTGTTCTTTATGAGTCAAAGACATTTTGTCACGCTAAGATCAACTAAAAGACGTGAACTAGCTTGAAAAGTCTTTGTCTAGAAGATTTAAATGGTCCTATATGAATACTGTAGAATAAATCCAACAAATAGTAAAATATAATTCAGAATATAAGTTTCAGTAATATAATTCTCACTATTCTTATATGTGGCTTACAATCTTTTTAGTTGGTAGAAAAATAGATTTTAATAATTCAGATACTATTCAAAAGTCTTATAAAAGTAATAAGTGATATGTATTGTAATTTATTTGGTTATATTGGTTAAATTGTAATGATAAAGAATGTAGAAACAAGTCCCAAAAACCTCCTCCTTTTATACACACTGAGTTCCCCAATAAATCCCTTGATGTACCATCCAATACACAGTTAATGACGCCTCAAAACAACTAATATTCCTTCCCATCAACATCCCTAGTGACTCATGACATAATTATCCAAGAAACAACCGTCAAAATCCTGTGATAATAAGGGAAATCCATCAAAATTAAAGAAAAAGACAAAAAGAGAGTATATGCATATAAAAAATAATATAAAAGACTAAAGGAGACTTTTTTAAGGTTAATAATAGCTTAATAATAAGGGGGATTTACTGTAGAATTGGAGGGGCTAATCCTGACATTATACTACGTGAAATTCCCATCCAAAAATAACCAAAATTGACTGAGAAACCACCAAAAAACTCAAAAAAGAGTGTGAGATGTGGGGTAATTACATGCAGTCCTTGGAAGGCGCTTGCAAGGGTAAATCCTTGACTAAAATTAGGCAAATTTAAGCGTGGTGATGAAATAAGACGCCAAGAGTGAGGTTATTAATGAAATTAGTGCATATAAACAAGGTCAATGCACTATTAATTAAGCTAGGACATTAAATAAGCGCCTGTTGCCTATTTTAGTGTGTTTCCCCACAGTGGGAATAGAATTTGGGGTAATTATAGTGTGAAAAAGCTAACTTTTCTAAAAATGAAGCTATTCACACAGGAAAAAAGCAGGCAGTATGTGGCCAGTACACAGAAGCCATTTCTGGCATAAAAAACACCAAATTTGAAAAGTGTTATTTTTATGCATTTAAATATCCAAATCGATAGTCCTAAATGAGACCAATTGATCTGTCAAAGCACAATTTTGATATTCTCAATTTTATAGCGCATATAGTCAACTTTTAAGTGGAATAAAGCGCATTTCTTGTTTTTTGCGTAAAACAATGAATATGACAGCTTTAAGTATACTTAAAAAGTATGTAGCCTTATACTTAAGGTTCTTAAGATTACCCTAACATATTCCAAATTAATATTAAGTACATAATACCTATAAAAGGTGGATATATGCGTGTATATAAGGTGTTATAATGGCATTTTTTGTGTTTTATCATAATTTTACTTATGTATACTGTTTGTGTACTCTCATTTATTGTTCCCATGTATAGTTCATGTGTTTAACATAACTTATAAGCACTTTTTACTCTGTCCTGGGGATATACAGGCTTACACTCGCCCACCCAAAAAAAACAATAAAAAAATGATAAGTTATAAATTTTATTTATTTATTTGTAATTTTCAGGTATTCAGATTAATTCTGTAGCATTAAAGATTATACTTTAAATAAATAAAACATAATAGAATATTATGAGTACTTGTTTTTTAACCCCTCAGCTGGTTGAACAGAAATTTATTTCTGTTTAAATTTTTTAAGAAGGGTGGATAAATTAGAAATTTCTTTTTCAGGTATCCATTTATCAAATTCATTTGATTTCCCTTTAAATCTTAGTAAATACTCAGTTCCTTTTTCTTTAGTAAGGATTCTTTTCTTGAGTATTTTTTCAATCTCTGCTTTTTCCACAATTTCTTCAGGTTGCTTTTTAGGCCTTCCCCTTCTTTTTGGAAATAAGTGAGGATCATTTGCATGGTAAGGTTTCAATAATGAGATAGGGAAAACTGGATGTTTCCTATCATATGGAGAATATAATATGACTTCCACTGCATTATTACCAACCATTTTACTTACTACAAAAGGTCCTACAAAGGGATCATTTAATTTAACATTACCTTGTAAGTTAAAATGTAGTGTTGATATGAGGACTTCATCTCCCTTTTTGAATTCAAATTCTTTATGAGATTTGTCCCACCTTTTCTTTTCATATTCAAATGATTTTTGGATGCATTCTTCTGCATTCTTTCTACACATTTTTTGCATATGAATAAAGGATTTAGTTCCAGGGTGTATATCCAACCTTGGTAATTTATTTAAATGATTTACTGGGGTATTTGGTACGTATCCCAGCCAGAGTTCAAATGGTTTTTTCTCTGTTACAGAATGAGTTGTGCTGTTATAAGCAAATTCAAGGCCAGGAATTAATGTTACCCAGTCATGTGTGAATTTCTCATTGTCTTTGTATTCTAATCCAAAGGCACAATATCTTCTGATCATGTCTTCTAGAGTTTGTATCATTCTCTCAGCCAGCCCATCAGTTTGTGGATGGTGTGCTGTAGACAATTTCAATTGACAACCTGATACTTCCATCAAAGATGTCCAGAACTCTGATGTAAATTTAGGGTCTCTGTCAGAGATTATGGCTTTGGGGAACCCAGCAGTATTCATCATCTGAGTCCACCATAGTAATGCCAAGTCTTTTGCAGATACCTCTTTATGGGTAGGGATAAATTTACACATTTTTGTTAATCTATCCACTATTACCCAGCAAGAATTGAAACTTTCTTTTCCTGCTAATGGAAAGCCAGTTTCAAATCCATGTTTATAATTTCCCATGGAGCTTTTGGCTTCTCTATTTGTTGTAACAACCCAGATCTCTTACCAGTTAATCTTTTAGATTTTTGACAAGAGTCACATGTTTCAATGTATTTTTGTACATCTTCTTTCATGTTTATCCACCAGGCTGTATTTTTAACTCTGGTTAATGTTTTGTTAAAGTCAAAATGACCAGCTAAGATGTCATCATGACAAGTACTCAACATTAACTCTTTCATAGAAGGTGGTATCACTATTACATTACTTAACTTTTTCTTGTAATATATATATCCATCTTCAATTGATAATTTACCTTTTTCCAACGCATTTCTATACTTTGGAGGCAAGGTTTTAATTAATGCACTCATGGAGGCATTTGTTGGATCATTAAGAATGGTAGATAGTTTAGACAAATCTCTATCAGATGAATAATTTTCTAATATAGTTTGCATAAACTATTCTTCTAAA
Organism: Hemileia vastatrix; assembly: GCA_030280995.1. NCBI lineage: Eukaryota > Fungi > Basidiomycota > Pucciniomycetes > Pucciniales > Zaghouaniaceae > Hemileia > Hemileia vastatrix. Next base: position 3,294,207 of record JASXTE010000002.1, on the reverse strand, counting down.
TCCACTATATAAATCCCAAATATATGTATAACCTCATTTTCAGGTACATAAGCTGGGTTGTCAGCATCATTTGGCAAAGGAATTCTGGATAATAAATCCACATTAGAATGCAATGTTCCTGCTCTGTGAGTGATTGTCATTCTTCCTCTATACTCTTGTACAGCTAGTTGCCATCTAAACATGTGCTTATTAGGTGTTTTCATGTTTAGTAATGATTTTACTGCACTGAAATCTGTTATAACTTCAACCTTCTGGTCTTCCAGATAGTAATGAAGTTTCTCCAAAGCCCACACCACGGCTAAACATTCTAGTTGTGTGGCACCATACCTTAATTCTGTTTTTCTTAAGGTTCTGGATATATAACAGATAACTACTTCAGATAATTTTCCATTTATTGTCTGTTTCTGCTGTAAAGCAGCACCTAAACCTATGAAGCTTGCATCAGTGTACAAGATAAAAGGTAGGGTGAAATCTGGAAGTCCCAATATTGGAGCTGACATTAAACATTCCTTTAATTTATTAAAGGTGTGTTGTCTTTCATTATTCCAAATGAAAGCCTCATTTTTCCTGATTAATGTTGTTAAAGGAGCTGTAATGGATGGGTAATTTTTGATATGTTGTCTATAATATCCACACATACCCAAAAAACTTTGAACCTCTTTTACATTTTTAGGTATCCCAATGCTTTTAATTGCTGCCACCTTATTCTGGTCAACACAAATTTGTAATCCAGATACAACATGTCCAAGTACTTTCAAGGATTGAAATCCAAACTTATATTTCTTTAATGCAATTGTCATATTAATTTTATCCATTTTTTGAAAGACTCTTTTCAGGTGATTTAAATGTTCATCATATTTTTTTGAAAACACTATGATGTCATCAATATAGACCAATAGCCATCCTTCAACCATTTCCTGAAGAAAAACACTATCCATCAATTTTTGGAAGACTGAAGGTGCATTCTTTGGGCCAAATGGCATTCTCACATACTTATATATACCCATATGTGTGGTTATTAATAAGTAATTTTGAGAATTTCTTTCCACAGGAATCTGATGGTAACCCTTGTTTCCATCCAGACAGTAAATATATTTTGCTCCTTGTAAAGTAGCATGGATAGAAGCTATCCTTGGTAGAGGGTAAATATCATCTACTGTGTATGTATTCATAGCTCTATAATCACCGCATAATCTTGCCTTATCTTTTTCATAAGAGATCAATACTGGTGAAATGACACAATACTTAGGTGTTGTGTCTACTTTTTCAACAATACCCATTTCCAACAACATATTTATATTGTCTTCAATATCTTTCCTTTTTGCAGGAGATGCTGGGTAAGGTTTCTTTTTCAAGCTGCCTGGAATATTATCCAAATCACAGCTTAAAGAGATTTTCATCTCATGGTCTTTGACCAATCCTAGTTCATTTGAACCATGAGCAAATGCCATAGGATATGATTTAATCAATCTCAAAATATTTTCTTCTTCAATTTTTGAGAGTTGAGGATTGAATGAGGCCTTTTGGATTTCATTTTCCAATTCAGCCACTTCAGTGGTGGTTCTTCCACCTTGCAGTTGTTCTTCTCTAGGAGAAATGGAATATAATGAATTTTCAGAACATATTTTGAATTTTCTCTTACCATTCACGCCTATAGTGAAGCAACTGTTTGCCGGATCTAGTTTAATGCCAAATTTTGTCAATAAATCATTGCCAATAATAAACCAATCACTACAATTATTATTATCCATTACTAAAAATTCACAAACTGCTCTAACATATCCATTATTATATTTAAAGAATACAGCAGTTTTGTACTTGCCAATTGGATTTAATACTGAACCAAAACCCCTCCAGTTCTTTGTCTGAACAGGTTCTATTTTTTCCTAGTACTTACTATCAAGTTTCATTAATGTATTAATTGAAACCACACTACCTGCAGCCCCAGTGTCAAGAATGCCATTAATTTCTTTTCCACATATGATAACAGGCGCTCTGATAGGTGTTATTTTGTAAGTATCATGAGATACATCTTTAATTATTTCAGCTTCCTCAATGGAAGTTAAATATGTGTCCATATGAGTTATAGCATCATTCAGGAACAAAATATCCTGTTCTAATACAAATATCTCATTTTCATCATCACTGTAAGATATGTTACTTTTACCATCCTCACTGGATACCACGTTCTCATCTTCATGATTACTTGGTTCAGAATTCTGTGATGTTTCAATAACATTTATTCTCTTCTTACACATGTGACCCTTAACCCAAGGTTCATTACATTTGTAACAAGTTTTATTCCCTTGTCTCTTAGGGACAAGGGGAGCTGAAGGTTTTTTCTTCTCCATTGGTAACTTACTTGTAGTAGGTTTTACCACGTCAACACTTTGTCTGTAATCACTATACTTGGTTTCATACTTGTGGTTTAATAATATCTCATTGCATATATTAATGAATCCAGAGGTATCTTTGATGGTTTCAGTTCTAGCTACAATAATGTCTCTAACTGATATAGGCAACTTGTATATTATTTTTTCTTTCCACTCTTCATAATCCATTTTTGGATCCATAGCTTTCATGATTTTTATTAAATTCATTAAGAAGACCATGGGTTTATCTCCAGCATTTGGATTATATCTGGTCCTTTCATACAATCTTTGTTGAGTGATTCTAAATTTTGGGCCACCAAATTGCCTTTCAATTAGTGCCTTCCATTCATTCCAGGAGTAATTAATTCCCTCACTTGATACAGATTCAAACTATAATAAGGCCACATCTCACCACACAATATGGGGGGCGGACTTGCTAGTGAGTCCGCAACCTTGGACCCAAACTCACAACAAATTGAACACACATTGAGCTATTGATAAAGGAACCATACAATCAGGAATGAACACCACTCAGCAGAACAGTTTTAGGTGGGTGTTCAAGTAGAGTTCAGTTTGGGTTCAGTATGAGTTCAGTCTGAGTTCCATCTGAGTTCCATCTCAGTTCAGGTTGAGGACTTGCTAGCAAGTCCACCCCCTATATTGCGTAGTGTCTGTAAATAAAGATATTAACTTTGAAGTAATTTCTTCATCAGTTAATTTGTATGAAAATTTTAAGTTATCAATTCTTTGTATGAATTGCTGCCAATCAGATTTTGAATCCCTGTCAAAAGAAGGGTACTGATCTAACTTAGGCCAGTTCTTTTAGCTAGTTTTTGCTTCCCTAACCTGAGGAATATTGAGTAATTCACTTACTTTAGAAAGATGATCATTTATTTCATCTTTTACTTATTTTATATTCTCAGAGCCCATGACACTATGTTCATGTTCAATCATTGGTTTATTATCAGAGTGTTTCATAAAAACTGGTACTCTTTCCACATAAGAGGTATTATCTTTTATTTTTTCAGTATTTTTAAAAATGTTAGCTACTTCAATTTCTACTCTTTGTAACCTATCTTTTATTACAGGTACATGAGTTAAGGTATCTTTTACATTTGAAAAAGACAATTTTACACATCCCTCTATGGTAGCCATAATATTCTGAGAATGTTCTAATTTAATTTCTAAATTTTTAATATCAGAATTTAATCTTTTGTTTTAATTGATCAATTCATTATTTGAATTCTCAATAATCTTTAACTTATTGGCCGTTGTACTCAATGATTTTGTGAGGTGTAATAATACACTTTCTGTATTATTGTTGGACTCTCTAGAGAATTCTTCCAATTTTTCAATTCTTAATAATAATTTACTAATTATTTTAGATTCCATTGGATTTTCTTTTAGAAAATACTCAATTTTGTCTGTGTCCAATTCAGAAGACTCATCATCAGGGTCAAGATTTAATTCATTTGGTTCCATTATTATATTAATATTATTTTCCTGGTGGTCAATAAAACTATGTACATTGTCCTCATTTAAAGACAAGTTTAACATGCTATTTTCAAATGAATAATTTTTTAAATCCTTATCAATTATATCCAATACCTCTCTATCAATTTAATTACCTATAATTAATTCATTGTTAGGATTATATAATTGATCCTAAGAAGATGGATGACTTACCACGGTCTTATTCCATTTCCCCTGCCTCTCCTTGGCTTTCCCCTGTAAGGGTGACTGCTGGAGCCCTGCTGTTGAGGATTGTTGTAGTTTTAGGCATACCAATTCCATTTCCATTTGCTTACTGTAATTTTTTGGTCTTCCTCTTGGGCTGGAGGTGTTGCTATGGAATTGTTGGGTGCCACTGTTGGTGGTTGAGCCTTTATGTCCACTAGAGCTTGGTTGACTTCTATGAAACCTTGAGCTGCTCTTTTCTCCAGATTGTTGATCTGGTCCACTATATTGTTTACTCTTATTGTCAAGGTGTTCAGTAGGGTGGATAGGGAGTGAACTTGTTCTTGTAAAGTATTTTTTGTTTTCTTTATTGAAACTTGCTTTTAAAGCTTTTCCCTTTTCTCCAGAGACATTGGAGGAGTGTTGTTGATTATGGGAGAGTCCTGGCCCTCCATTTGAATGTCCTGTAACAGGTATTTCAGCTCTAGGTCTTAAGTTATAAGGTTTTGCCTTATTACTTACAATGTCATTGTTGTCACACATTTTCACATGGAATTTAAAAAATTTGAAAGTTCAGATATAAAAACTTCAAAAAGGGGTTTTATCAGTATTTATCAATACCACTGAAGACAATTTTATTGCTTACTTATTGGTATGAGGTGAATTTTTAAGTGCCAAAAGTCAAATATGCTTTTATGTGGTCACTTGTTTTAACTGGTCTACAATATGTAGCTGTGTTTTTATATTTAAAAAAGAAAATCTGTCAGTAAGATTATTTCCAAATATTAAATGAATGTTACAAACCAATGAAAAGAAAATATTAAGAGTCCTGTTAAAAGAAAACAATTAATCAGTTTAATTGGTTTGTTATCTGCAAAGATCACAAATTTAATTGGTCTATTGACAGACTCCCACTAATAACAATTAGATGTTAAATTAGTGGTAAAATTGTTTATTCAATATCACAATTTTATTATATAACATGGCTTCTTTTTCTGAAATTACTATATAAGTGACCCCAACCTGTTGTTATTATCCAAATATTTCTATAGGGATATTATTTATGTGTACCTTCTTTGAAATTTTTACTTACTAGATTATAACAGAATTCTTGAGGAAAGGTCCCCAATTATCACACTAAGATCAACTAAAAGGACGTGAACTAGCTTGAAAAGTTTTTTTCTATAAGATTTAAATGGTCCTATATGAATACTGTAGTATAAATCCAACAAATAGTAAAATATAATTCAGAATAAAAGTTTCAGTAATATAATTCTCACTATTTTTATATGTGGCTCAAAATCTTTTTAGTTGGTAGAAAAATAGATTTTAATAATTCAGATACTATTCAAAAGTCTTATAAAAGTACTAATTGATATTTATTGTAATTTATTTGGCTATATTGGTTAAATTGTAATGATAAAGAATGTAGAAACAAGTCCCAAAAACCTCCTCCTCTTATACACACTGAGTTCCCCAATAAATCCCTTGATGTACCATCTAATACACAGTTAATGACGCCTCAAAACAACTAATATTCCTTCCCATCAACATCCCTAGTGACCCATGACATAATTATCCAAGAAACAACTGTCAAAATCCTGTGATAATAAGGGAAATCCATCAAAATTAAAGAAAAAGACAAAAAGAGAGTATATGCATATAAAACAATAATATAAAAGACTAAAGGAGACTTTTTTAAGGTTAATAATAGCTTAATAATAAGGGGGATTTACTGTAGAAATGGAGGGGCTAATCCTGACATTATACTACGTGAAATTCTCATCCAAAAATAACCAAAATTGACTGAGAAACCACCAAAAAACTCAAAAAAGAGCGTGAGATGTGGGGTAACTACATGCAGTCCTTGGAAGGCGCTTGCACGGGTAAATCCTTGACTAAAATTAGGCAAATTTAAGCGTGGTGATGAAATAAGACGCCAAGAGTGAGGTTATTAATGAAATTAGTGCATATAAACAAGGTCAATGCACTATTAATTAAGCTAGGACATTAAATAAGCGCCTGTTGCCTATTTTAGTGTATTTCCCCACAGTGGGAATAGAATGTGGGGTAATTATAGTGTGAAAAAGCTAACTTTTCTAAAAATGAAGCTATTCACTCGGGAAAAAAGCAGGCAGTATGTGGCCAGTACACAGAAGCCATTTCTGGCATAAAAAACACCAAATTTGAAAAGTGTTATTTTTATGCATTTAAATAGCCAAATCAATAGTCCTAAATGAGACCAATTGATCTGTCAAAGCACAATTTTGATATTCTCAATTTTATAGCGCATATAGTCAACTTTTAAGTGGAATAAAGCACATTTCTTGTTTTTTGTGTAAAACAATGAATATGACAGCTTTAAGTATACTTAAAAGCTATGTAGCCTTATACTTAAGGTTCTTAAGATTACCCTAACATATTCCAATTTTATATTAAGTACATAATACCTATAAAAGGTGGATATATGCGTGTATATAAGGTGTTATAATTGCATTTTTTGTGTTTTATCATAATTTTACTTATGTATACTGTTTGTGTACTCTCATTTATTGTTCCCATGTATAGTTCATTTGTTTAACATAACTTATAAGCACTTTTTACTCAGTCCTGGGGATATACAGGCTGACACATTTACAAAGGTAGAGTCTAGGTACTCTCAATCCAAGTTGGAGTTGTGTGGGGTTGCAAAGATTTTGAAGAAGTTGCAATGGATGCTTTGGGGGGAACATTTTGAGTTGCAGGTTGATGCACTATCATTGGTGCAAATGATTAGTAGCTTGACTTTTCCAGATGCACCTTTGGCTAGGTGGGTGGCACACATTAATTTATTTTCTTTTGACTTAATCTTTGGTGAAAATGATCATTAGTCCAATTCTACCAGATGTTCCAATGACTAGATGGGTTGCACAGATTAATTTGTTTTCTTTTGACTTAGTTCATAAACCAGGAAAAGCTTTCACAATACCAGATTCCTTGTCTAGGAGGCCATTGTGTGAAGAGGATTCTGAGGCAGAAGAATTTGAAGAAGATAAAAAGTGGATAAACAGAATAGACTATTTTTATCAAAGGTTTAGGAATAAGGACATCTGAAAAGATGTAAAACTAATGACCATCTTCTGAGAAGACAATAATTTATTACCAAGAGGTGTCTGCTATGACATAAAACTAAGAGAATTTAGGAAAGATATTCATGACAGAGATGATCATGAGGAGAAAAAAAGCACAAGAATGGAATTTAAAAGCTAATTTGATAATGAGAGGAGTGCTAGATGAAGTAATTTTGGATTTAGAAGAAGAGGAGGACTCAAGTAGCAGTCAGAAGGCAGAAATTTAATCAAGGATTCAGCTAAGCAAGAAGACTGGTTGAAAGCATATCTAGAAGTTGATGGTCAACTGGAAGACCTTGATGAAGACACTTGGCACCAGATAGGTAAACACGCTAAAGATTATTTTATTAAGAATGGAAGGGTATGGAGAGAACACTCTTCTATGCCGCAATTGTTTATATCAGATAGAGGTAGAAAAGAGAAGATTCTTAGAGAATTTCATGAAAAATTGGGGCATAAGGGACAGGATGAGACTTATAGGAGAGTTAAGGAACAATTCTGGTGGCCTAATATGAAATCAGAGGTCAAGGATTGGGTCCAATCTTGTCTAGAATGTCAGTGCAGAAGTTACAGAAAGCCTAAGGAAAAGGGAAAGGCAATGGGTTAAGATAATATTTTTGGAAGGATCAGCTTAGATGCTGTTCATATTAAAGAAGGACACTTTAAATACTTGGTTGTAGCCAGGGATGATCTGTCTGGATTGGTTGAAGCAGCACCTTTGGTAAATCTTAAGGCAAGTAATGTAGCTGATTTTTTAAAGAAGGAATGGGTATATAGATACGGGGTAATGAAAATGATAACTGTGGATGGAGGCACTGAATTTTCTGGAGAATTCCAAGAAGTTTTTAAAGGGATTGGCGCCAAAATTTGAGTTGCAACACTATATTATCCAGAAGTGGAAGGTATGATTGAGAGAGGGAATCAAGTAATTAAGGATGCAATGGTCAAGCTATGTGGAACTAATGGGGAAAAATGGAAAAGCTATTTAGCTTTAGTATTATTTGCAGATAGTATTTCAGTGAAAAGAAAACAGGTTTTTCACCTTGTGAACTTATTTTTGGTCAGAGGGCAGTATTACCTTTTGAACTGGAAGCTGGATCTTTTCTAGGATGTTATTGGGATCAAGTGGGCTCAACTGAGGACTTAACTATAGCAAGAGTGGCGCAGCTTGAAATAAAGGATGAGTTTGTGGAAAAGGCATATGAAAGAATGATGCAGATTAGGGACAAGTCAGTGAATTATTGGGATGAGCATTTAGCACACAGATTAAGGGAACCATTGAAGCCAGAGGAATTGGTATTAGTATACAACAGAAGTCTTGAAAGTCAGCAGGGAAAATGTTTGCGGACATATGTAATGGACCTTATAGGGTCAGAAGCAAATAACTGGAGGAATCGGACAGTACTGAATGGAAGTGATGTGTAGTGGGTGATCAGATCAAAATATTTTACCCAAGAGGGATACCAGAGACATAAGAACTACCTCTGGGATTAGGATAAACTAACAATATTTTTTTTACTCTGGGAAGAGTATAAACTATCATCAATGTTGTTTTGAGGAGGCTATGACACAACTGTGATGGATAGGGTGCTAGCAATGGTGAAGAAACTATGGCTGAACAAGCAGTTGGCATTACTGCTTGAGCTAAATTGTTAGAGGAGACATGAAGAAGTGGGTAGACTGGATAGAGGAACGGCTGTCTGGGAGAGTCATAAAGCTACAGTACATTTAGCAGAAGGCGGGTAACTTATCTGAAGAATACTGGAAGATAGAGAGCCCAATTCAGGGACCTGGGTTCACAAAAATCTCAGTAATAATGATTAATTATGGAGGGTAAGAATTATTTAAAGATAGTAGAGGGAGAACAGGCAGCGCTCTCTTCTCCTTCTTGTGGTTTTTTCTTATAAAATTCAATTGTGTTGCAAAGTGCTATTCATTTTGTTTATGATTTTTTTTACAAAAATTTATGATTTATGATAATTGCAAAGAGCAAGCATATGTTAAATGGAACTATTTACAAGTGCTAAAGCAATGGCGCTAATTAGAAAGAAAGTGAAGAGGAAAGTTATGACTCTTCAGAATCTCCTTCAAAACTGGTGGGGAATCCTTTCCATTCTTTGGGAATAATGAAGTTCTTGGGATCAACAGGAAAGCCAGGGATAGAGGTAGAACTAATTTCATTCATTAACTGACTAATCATTTCAATGTGATGGTAGCAGGCATTTCGTTCATTGTCAGAAAATGCAGGAGCACAGTTTTATGAGGATGACATGGCATCATAAATGAGGCAAAGGTGCAAGAAGATTTGCATCAAATGTACAAATGGAGGGGGTTGGGGAGCCCATCCTAAGCAAATAGATTTGTTAAAGCATTTGAAGAAAGAAGAATTAGGGATTATTACTTGAAAATGAGGATGATAGACTTACTGGCTAGTAAATTTGTAGGCCACATTGAAGGAGAAAGCACTCTTACATTGTTAGGTGTGAAGGTAGAGGATGATTGCATAGGGACATCTTGTTCAGAAGGTGTAGGTGACTCAGATTTAGGTTGAATGGAAATTTCTTGACAAGATTATGCAGGGAGAGATGTGCTATTGGTGGGTAAAGTTTCAATAGAAGAAAGGGTATTGTCACTGGAGCTAGCTAGAACAGTAGGGGCACTAGATGTATTTCCAGCAGGAAACTGAATGAATTCATTGGGGGATGAAATATAAGTATAAGAGAAGGTGCAAGCTCTGTGATATCTAAAACAGCTATCACAGGCAGGTATAAAGGTGGCATAGCCATGAGGCTTAGCAAACTTACAGTTAAAATTATGGCAATGGAAAAAACTTCAAGCTTGATCTCTGGGTAAAGTTTGGTATTGGGTCATGGCTAATTAGACTTATGAAAGTGCTGGGTTTAGATAAGTAAAGAGCATAGATTACCAGGTCTATTTATAGGTGCTGGTAATATACAAGTGAATGCAAGCACTGAATAGCATCCAAGTGGGGAAGCTAATCAGCAGAAGAATGAAGTGTAACAAGATTTACAGGAAAGAAGGTTAGCACTAAGGAGCACAAGATCTTGGGAAGATCTGAACTTACTTCAAGAATATGAGGATAAGGCAGATGAGGTGCTAACAAATTACGTTATATGGGGAAAAATTTTATTGTCTCAAGGTTATTCAGAAGAAAGTCAAATAAAGAAGTTTGCAGCATAAATTTTATTTTTCTCTTAAGAGCTAATAAAATTTTTAATCTCACAGAATAATAATGGGGCAATGTTGGCAAAAAAAAATTTTTTTTGGGAAAGATAAATTATTATTACAAGAGGAAATAATAAAAAAATACACTATTTACATGATTATACAATAATGTATAAATAAAAGTTTTCTGAAGAAAGAAAGAAAAGTTAGCATTTAAAATAGTGATTAAGGAGAAGGATGGGACTTACTTCAACATCTATCAATAAAGGCATACTCCCATTCATTGTATATGTTATTAAAAGTTGAATTTAGAGTTTAAACTAAGGAAACATGGTTTTCAATGTCTTGTTCATCAAGCACAGGAGTGTTTTTGAGATAGAAAAATACTGCATTAAAGGCATTATTGACTCAGTAAATCATTTGATAGTAAGGGGTGGCAAAAACATGATTAAGAACTTTCCCGTCTTCAGGGAAAGGGAGATCAAGACGAGGAGCTCCTTCCTCAAATGAAGTGGCTGAATTTGGAGGCATTGAGAACCAATATTCAGGAGTGAAGGGTGGAGGAGTGGCCTCTCTTTCATGCAAGGTAACTTCAGTCTTGAAAGTGGGAGAGAAGGAAGCATGAGGTGTCATGTCCCAGAAGGGATCTTCTTCTAGACCCAGGATGGTGATTTCAATGCAAGGAGTTGAAGGTGTCGCAGTGTAAGGAGTTTTGGCGATGTCCTAAATAAAAAAAAAGAAATATATATTTTTTTAGCAAGAAAAAATTATTAAGAAGAGAAAATAAAGGGAAGAGCTACTTACTGTGTGGATTGACTCTTCAGAGAAGAGTGAATGATGGGTTGTATTTGAGGAAGTACTCTGAGTTGGCAAGTGATGAGTCTGTCCGGCTCTCTTAGGAGCAGCACACATGATGGCCAGCTTTCTCATTAGATTTTATTTCAATGCATTTGGATCAACAGCGGTAGTAGCAGTGGTAGGACCATTGAGACTGAATTTCTTTTTTTAACCTTTGCAATATTTGCAAGACTATCAAAAAGGGAAGAAATAGAGATCAGCACTAAATATTTAGTAAGGAAAAAGAAGAAAAATGGAGCTTACAGTGAAGAGGCCATTACCACGGCAAGCTTTTGAGAAGTGACATGTAGTGATTCCATTTTCAGTACAATTCTGACAATGCTCCACTCCAGTCAGAATGGGTTTGATGATAGGGGTATTGGCAACGCAATCTTTTTGTGTGTCAACAAATTGACAGATGGCATGGATGATATTGTTGTTAGTGTTCATGTTGAGAAAAGATAGTTGAATAAGATGAAGTGAAACTAGTAATAGAAGAGACTAGAAGGTGAAGGAAGAGAAGGAGGAATGAGGAAAAAGTGTGAGATATGCACCTGGTTTTATAGTGCCTGGGGACAGTCCCAAGTAGAGGGAGACTGTGGTACAAATCTTGCAGTAACAAAGTAAATGTCTTAGGTACCAGGAAGCACAAAAAAGGGGTTGTCAGGTAGGATGGTTATGGAAGTTCAACAAAGGGGTTTTCAAAAGCTCAGAGAAAAATAAACTATCCATGCACAGTTTTTTTTGTGTACTATGGATTTATGAGCTGCAGCAAGAAAAAGGTCAGTGGGAAGTACATAATATGGACTATAGGACAAGAAAATATGGCATGTACTTGCAAGAGTCATGGGCAGCTCTAGACACATACTATGGAGTTAAGGAATAGCAACAAGCAATGGAATAAAAAAATCATGCCTAGATAAGGATGATGCTTTTTAGGTAAAGTGTTGTTCATCTGTTGAGATGAAAAGCATTTCAAAGAAGGAAGGTAGTTCTAGAAGAACAAATAGGTTGCAAGTAGCACTAAAAGAGAGGAGTAGCAAGTAAGATCTGAAATAGTGAAGTCATTTTCTTAGAATGGACATTTTCACTATTAGCAGGGACTCATGTGGTGAGTGTGGGTTATACAATAGGTATGAAGGTGGTACAGTACTTATTATTAAGTCAGGAATCTCAGGAAACATAGGGTATGTACAGGAGAGTGGAGTTTCAGGCGCTATTAGAACCAAGACTTATGCTAAAAATTATACATAGACTAATGATATATTAAGATACCGTTTGATATTCTTGTATATCTCTAAACTTATGTAGGAAAACAAGTATGGGAAAAGGGCATAGGGGTAGGGCACCGAACATAGAGGTGTTTATAAACAGCACTCATCTTTTAGAGAGTGAAGGGGGGCATGTGTATAGACTACAGTATAGAGTGTAATAGATAAAAGAGAAAATACATATATTTTATTTTTTGTACATAACAGGTGTGCATACCAGAAGTAGCACTGTAGAGTCATATTATTGCTATAGCAGGGATAGTATTGAATAGAGCGCTTCAAGAGGGAGTTACTTAGGATACTAGTGCTTACTGAGAATAGATTTAGCTAATAGATTGATTACTTATATTAAAATATATCTTTCCCTTTTTCTTAACTAAAATCTTTACTAGTTTGCTCTATTTTCTTCTCCAACAAAGTTAGATAACCACACTTATAATACATACTTTCACTGTCTTTAAAATTAGAGTGGTAGATTCTTCCTTTTAAATAGTTTTTCTTTCTGATAAAGAAGAACCAACCCATCTCAGACTGTGTCTATAGCTAAGTATTATAGAACTGATTCTTTCTAAAGCAAGCACTGCTTGGCAGCTGACATCTAAACCACCCAATGCTCTCCCCAGAACCTTTGCTAAGGATTTACCTCCATCACCCTTATCCCCATCTCCCACCTAACCCTCTATTCCTTTTACACTGCACAAAAAATTCAGGACCTTATTTTGTGTCTGGCCCCCTCATTTTAATACTCATTCATTCCATGAGAAAGATCCCCCCTCCAATGGCATTTCAACACAATAGTGGTTTGCATTTGCAACAATTGATACACCATCATATGTGTGCCTCAACATTGCTTCATGTGGGAACCAACCATGCACAATGCCCTAGCCCTACATCATCACTCAGAAGTGACTCTTTTATCTCAGCCAATGATAATTCCCCAATTGAAACTTAAAAATGAAAATTTTGCACTGAAGTTATTGATGAGATAATACAGAGAACAAATAAAATGTCTAAATTGAAAGCAGATGATTATAACTGGCACACTTGAGTAAAAAATATTAACATTTTTTTAGAATGCTGTGTACGTTCAAAAAAGTATATATCAGATGGTATAAAAAAATTAGAAGACAAGATGAGCTGGCATGCAATATACAGCACCAATGATGAAAAACTTCATGGTTTCATCAACATTGGCATTACATGTTATAAAGTGTTGTCTATCCTCAGTTCCAAGTTTGACAAAGCATCTCACACTAATTGAATGGCACTTTTTAATGACCTTATAAACATCAAAACATTGCCTTTCACAAATTTCATGGACCATGGAAAAAAAGTTAAGTCACTTTTGGAGGTGGTTCAACACTCAGGTTTTGTTTTTGGTTTTGATGAAATGGCATCCATTTTCATCCAACTTCTATTACCTTCAATAGTTAATCATCTTTCCACTGAATCTAATTGTTATTTTGAATTTTTCAAAAGACATCTCTCAACCCTCTTTTGATGAAATGATGAATGTTCTTCAAAACTCGTTTATCAATTTGTCCAACTCTACATCTTCCACTGCTCCTACCATTTCCACAGTTTTTGAACTGTAAACCAATCCCAATTCCATTTCATCTTTGGCTTTTAAAAATGGAAAAATAGACAGTTACCATCCTGGCAATAAAAATCCTGATTATTCCTGTTTTATATTGAAAGTCCTCAGAACATTTTCAAAAGACATCTCCATATGATCCCAACAGTAAAGGTTTTAATGTTGCAGTTTGGGGTCAATGTGAAGCTTTTTCTTGTGATAATAGAGAAGCTATGAATACCATCTGCAAATCTCTGAACAACGGAAAAGAAAAAAGCCAGTCCAAAGTTCTTCAAAACCCCATTTAATAAAAATCAGTTGTAAAGTGCTAGATGTTCTCACTACTTCTTTAAAGAAATTGATTTTGGTAGTGATAGCTGGACAGAGGAGCAAGATAGTAAAGATTGACAAGGTTTTTTTGATCCAGGTGCCACACATCATTTCCCTGGTAATGTATGTCTTCTCTCTGACTCCAAAAGTTTAAAAAACTCCTATTCCAGTCAAAACAGAAACTGATTCTGACACTGCTTTTATTATGGGCCATGGAAACATTTTCATTAAAGGATGTGCAGAAGAATTAGTTACAATCAGGGGTGTTTTTTATTGTGACAAAGCAAAATCTAATCTTATTTCTCCTTTTGATCTATTAGATAAGGGCATTTCTCTTTCCTTTTATAAAAATCATGATTATATTATTTCAAACAACAACAAAAAATATTATTTCTTGTGTTTAAATATTCTTCTGATAAAAAATGGACAGTTGATCTAGTTTATCCATGTGATCTAGAGACTAATATTTTTGAAATGAATTATTTTAACTCTTTATCATCAGCTACCCTTCCTGCCTCTTTTTTTCCCTCACCCCCTTCAAAAAAACCTTATCCCACAGCAGTTCCTGACTAAATCATGGATTGGAATCATTGTCTTTGCCACACTAGCACCAGATTTCTACAAAGGATTTCTCAAAAAGGTCTTTGCACCAATGTACCATCTTATTTTCCTTCATGCATATTACACTGTGATATTTGTGCTGTGTCAAAAAGTAAAAGAAAAAATATGTGCATAGCAACCAAGCGTACCCATGGCTCATGGATCTAGTGGTTTCTGATTTGGTAGGGCCCATGGTTGATGTTAAAAATAAGGGTGAGTTTCATGTGGCAACATTCAGAGAATCTTTTTTGACTTATGGAGAAATATTTGTTTTAAAGAAGAAGTTAGATGTTCTTGATTCATTTATTAATTTCAAGACTAGGTTAAAAAACATAACCAGCCACCGTCTCAAGATACTCAGAACCAAAAAAGGCAAAGAGTATATGAACAAAAAATTCTCTGTATACCTCTCACAGCATGTTATCATCCATGAACACTCTATTCCTTATCATCATGAACAGAATGGAATGGTTGAATGATTCAATGAAACCATTGGTGAAATTTCTAAAACTATTCTACTTGCATCAAACCTTCCTCCCACTTTTTGGACTTTCGCTTATTGTTGGGAATCTTATATCCACAATAAATTACCAAATGTGAGAGTTACCAACAGTACACCATATCAAATCATTTTCAATAAAAAGGCAGATTTGTCACCTATCAAAATTTCTGGTCAGTGGGCATATGTACATATTCCAACTAAAAAGAGGACAAGAATGGAGGTCCGGGCAATGTGTTTCAGGGTGATATGTCTTGTAGAGGGTGGTAAAGGTTGGATTTTTTAGCATCCAGAGTCTAATTCTTTTGTTCAGTCAGAAATGGCAAATTTCATTTCTGAAGGAGCAGAGAGAAATAACCAAGCACTCACATTACCACATCTAGAAGAACCTCAGTCTAAAGGTGATTTATCATTTATCTTAAATCAGCTGAAATTTGGTAATTTCACAGCAAAAGGAACTTTTGCTGCTCAAGATGTTATGGTTGATTTCATTAACAATAATGCTTGTGAACGTTCTGATTGACTACCCCAAGCTTTCAAGCAGGCAATGAGGGGACCAGATGCAGTTGAATGGAAATCAGCATGCCTTCAAGAATTAGACAACATTTCTGATATGAAGGTATGGGATATTGTACCTCTTCCTCCTGGAAAAACTGTCACAGGTACTTGATGGGTTTTTTCTCTTAAAAGAGATGAGTTTGGAAAGATCATCAAGCACAAATCATTCTATGTGGCCCAGGGTTTCAAACAAATTGAAGGCATTGATTTTAATGATACTATTGCTCCCACAGCTACTTTTATATTCTTATGTTTAATTCTCACTCTAGCAGCTACCAACAACTGGCTGGTCAAAACTTTTAATGTCACTGTGGTTCATCTTTTTAGTGACCTTGAAAAAGAAATCTATGTCCAGTAGCCTGAAGGCTTTGAATCTGTTGACCCAGAACATGTCTGTAAGCTTAGGAAAGCTCTGTATGGTACTGAGCAAGCAGCCAGGTGCTGGTGGAAACATCTCAGTAAAATTCTAGCCACTTTGGGATACAAGTCAATTAATTTGGACACAAGTGTATATGTGCTAGCAAAAGATGGTTCCAAACGGATGCTTTGGGCTCATGTGGATGATGGAGTGGTGGTTTTGAGAGAGTTGGAAATGGATATGGGAGTGACAGTGTATCTAGTGTTTAAGTATGATATAATAGTATTTATTTATGGTCCTACTACTTATTGATAAATTATTTAGTTATTAAACCTCAGGGGAAGACTAATAAAATAGTTATACTCAAATAAAACTCACAATACTTGGATTTAAATGCATGCTAGTGGTGGAAAATAGATGAATATAATATAGTTATAGCTTATATAAAGATAATATCAATTTATAATGGCTTTATAATATATTTCTAAATGCTAATACTTTTATTGTAGTGTTTGGTTGAGTTTTAGTAAGTGAATGATGTCTAATAACCGTCAAAATCCCTCCTTACTTATACCCAAATCCCTTGGAGTGCACAGACCTTCAATCCAGATGATGTCACTGCTATCCCCGGAAATTACAGCACTGTGAGGGCCCATCACCTCCCCATGGCTTCCACTTCAAGCAGATTCAACACCCAGACCTCCAGTAAGGACCCTCCATCACAATTAATGATAACACAGACCTATACCATAAATAGAAAATCCAGATAAAAGCGGATACCATAAAGAAACAGGTAAAATAACTCATCCAAAGAGAATATAATGAGACCCAAAGCATATAAAGGAAACAAATGAAATGTCAAAGCCCCCAATAACATCCCCAAGCATCCACATTAACCCAGAAATGACCTCCCAACCCATAAATCTGTGAATATCCATCCAAGGAAGCAGATTAAGTTGTCCAGACTGAGTGTATGCGCCTGAAATAGATGTTTATACTTCTTTAGGCATTGTGAGTCAACTGGATACGTCCATATGACCTAAAATAAGCAGAAAAACAAAGGTTATAGGCTATTAAGAGGCTAAAACCCACTTATATACCTAAATATACATAATATACTGCATATTTCACTGAATATGAGATTTATGTATACATATAAGCTTATGTATGTCAATAATTACTTAGTATCACTTAAGATAAGTATATTATGACTCCATTGACACCTTAATAAGTATTATTAGGCTATGGATAAGCTATTTAAACTACTATAATTTATATAATAGAGTAATAATTATATATATATGTAATATAATCATATATATTATTATTTTAACTTTATTTTCAAGATATAAGCTTAATGTACTTAAGGTTATCTTATTTTAAGTATAAGAAGTACTCAGTCCTAGGGATATCTAGGCTGACACTCCCTAACCCAAAAAAAAACAATAATAAAAAAAATGTTAAGACATTTTAATTAAAAGTAAGGAGTGAATAGAAAATTTTTAAAATTTCTATGTTACATATACTGAATAAACAGTATTATTTTGATTTAAACTTTTTCAAGAGATTTTTAAGATCAGATATTTCATTTTCTGGAATCCACTGGTCATATTCACTTGATTTATTTTTAAATCTTAATAGATACTCAACTCCCGTTTCTTTTGTAAGGTGTCTCTTTTTAAGTATCTTTTCAATTTCTGCCTTTTCAACTATTTCTTCAGGTTGCTGTTTATGCCTTCCTGATCTTCTTGGAAATAGAGCAGTATCATTAGAATGGTATGGTTTTATAAGAGAAATAGGAAATACTGGATGTTTTCTATCATAAGGTGCATATAGAATAACCTCAACAGCATTATTACCAACCATCTTTTTAACTAAAAATGGTCCAATGAATGGATCCTTCAATTTAACATTTAAATTTGAATTGAAATGTAGTGTTTAAATAAGGACTTCATCACCCTCTTTGAACATTTGTTCTTTATGGGCTTTATCCCATCTTTTCTTTTCATACTTAAACACCTTATTTATACATTCTTGAGCATGTTTTCTGCATAATTCTTGCATCTGAAGAAAAGATTTAGTAACTGGATGGATATCCAATCTAGGTAATTTATTAAGAGTTTTAGCAGGGGTATTAGGTACATAACCCAACCATAATTCAAATGGCTTTTTGCCAGTGACAGAATGTACTGTACTATTGTATGCAAATTCTAAACCTGGGATAAGGGTTACCCAATCATGCATGAATTTGTCATTGTCTTTAAAGTTAAGACCAAAAGCACAATATCTTCTTATCATATCTTCTAAAGTTTTTATCATTCTTTCTGCTAGCCCATCAGTTTGTGGATGGTTTTCTGTAGAAAGTTTTAATTGACACCCTGAAACATCCATAAGTGATGTCCAGAACTCAGAAGTAAATTTAGGATCTCTTTCAGAAACTATTGCTTTAGGGAAACCTGCTATATTTAACATTTGGGCCCACCATAAAAAAGCTAAGTCCTTTGCAGAAGCCTCTTTGTGGGTAGGAATAAATTTACACATCTTTGTAAATCTATCTACAATTACCTAGCAGGAGTTATAACTCTTATGCCCTGCTATTGGCAAACCTGTTACAAAGTCCATGTTAATTATTTCCCATGGAGCTTTTGGTTGCTCAATTTTTTGTAATAAACCAGCTCTTTTGCCTGTTAATCTTTTAGATTTTTGACAAGAATCAAATGTCTCAACATATTTCTGAACATCCTCAGACATGTTAATCCACCAAGCTGTGTTTTTTACTCTGGTTAATGTTTTATGGTAGTCAAAATTACCTGCTAATATATCATCATGACATATACTTAGCATTAACTCCTTCATTGAAGGGGGAGTTACTATTACATTACTTAATTTTTTTCTATAATATATAAAACCATATTCAATGGAAAATTTTCCTTTTTATAATGCTTCTCTATATTTCAGTGGCAATGTTTTTCTTACCACATTCATTGAAGCATTAGATGGATCATTTAATATTGTATTAAGTTTACTCAAGCCAAGATTTGAAGCATAATTATCAAGAATTGATTGCATAAATTCATCCTCAAGATCTACAATATAAATACCATAAATGTTAATAATCTCTGTTTCAGGAACATAAGCTGTATTATCATCATTATTAGGTAGAGGTACTCTAGATAACAAATCCACATTAGAGTGTAAATTTCCTGCTCTATGTGTAATAGTCATCCATCCTCTGTACTCTTGTACACCTTATGCCATCTAAAAACATGTCTATTAGGAGTTTTCATAGTTAAGAGTGACTTAACTGTACTACAGTCAGTTATCAACTCAAATTTTTGGTCTTCAAAGTAATAATGTGGCTTCTCAAGAGCCCATACTACTGCAAAACACTAAAGTTGGGTAGCACCATATCTAAATTCACTACTTTTTAGAGTACATGAAATATAGCAAATTACTACTTCTGACATTTTCCCTTCAATACGTTGTTTTTGATGCAAAGCAGAACCCAAGCCAATAAAACTTGCATCTGTATATAATACAAAAGGCAATTGTAAATCTGGTAATCCCAAGATAGAAGCTGTCATTAAACATTCTTTCAAATTATCAAAAGCCTGTTGTCTTTCATTATTCCAAATTATAGCTTCTGATTTCTTTATCAGTGTGGTCAATGGTGCAGCAATTAATTGGTAGTTTTTTATATATTGTCTATAATAACCACACATACCAAGAAAAGATTGTACATCCTTTAAATTTTGAGGAATGCCAATATTCTTTATTGCAGCCACTTTATTTTGGTCTACACATATTTGTAAGCTAGATACAATATGACCAAGCACTTTTAAAGATTCAAACCCAAATTTACATTTTTTCAATGCAAGGGTCATTTTTATTTCATCCATTTTTTGAAATACCTTCTTTAAATGGATTAAGTGTTCATCATAAGTTTTAGAGAACACTATGATGTCATCAATGTATACCATTAACCATCCCTCAATCATTTCATTATGGAATGTTATATCCATTAACTTCTGAAATACTGATGGAGCATTTTTTGGTCCAAATGGCATCCTGACATATTTATAAATTCCCATGTGTGTTGTTATCAACAAAAAGTTCTGTGAATTCTTTTCAACATGAATTTTATGGTACCCTTTATTTCCATCTAAGCAACTTATATACTTAGCACCTTTGAGGGTAGCATGTATAGAAGCAATACTTGGCAAAGGATAAATATCATCTACTTTAAATGTATTTAATGCTCTATAATCACCGCACAGTCTTGCTTTATCTTGTTCAAAAGAAATTAGCACTGGTGATATTACACAATATTTTTGTGTAGTTTCAACCTTTTCAAGAATGTTCATTTTCAATAACATCTTAATATTATCTTCTATGTCTTTCCTCTTCATTGGTGAAGCAGGGTATGGTTTCTTTTTAAGACTAGCAGGAATATTATCCATATCACAGGTTAAACTAATCTTCATTTCATGATCTTTTACAAGGCCAAGTTCATTTGTACCATGTGCAAAAGCCATTGGAAATGCTTTAATTAAGTCCAAAATATTATTTTTCTCAGCGTTGCTTATCTGAGTGCCAAATGATGCTTTTGAAATTTCTGTTTCCAGAAGTTCCATCTCATTGGATTCTCTTCCTTTGCACAGAATATTTGTTACTGACTCAATGTTTAAGACTGTGTTAAAAGAATTTATTTTAAATTTCCTTTTACCATTCATGCCAATTGTAAAATTGTTATTAGCAGGGTCTAATTTCACACCAAAATTAGTCAGAATATCATTTCCAATGATAAAACAGTTACTAAATTTAGTATTATCCATTACTACAAAGTCACAAGTTACTCTTACATAACCATGTTGATTTTTAAAGAAAACAGCAGCTTTGTATTTACCAATGGGATGTAGTACTGATCCAAAACCTCTCCAATTTCTTACATTGAAGGGGCTCAAGCTTAGACTTATATTCACTATCAATTTTCTGTAATGTATTAGTAGAAACAACAGAACCAGCAGTTCCTGTGTCCAATACTATATTAACTTTTTCACCAGAAATGATAGCTGAAACCATGATAGGTGTCATTCTAAAGTTATCAGCTTGTATATCCTTAATGATTTCAGCATCCTCAAAACTCATTAAAGATTCATTTGAGTCCATATTTAATATTGGATTTTCAAAGATGGACAAATCATCTTCCAATATACAGACTTCATTTTCATCACTATATGAGATATTGATGTCATAATCACTTGATTATTTACTTTTTTCAGTTTCAGTTTCAGATTCACGTTGATTTTCAACAATATTTATGTTTTTCTCACATTTGTGACCTTTTACCCAAGGTTTGTTACACTTATAACAAGTATTTGTTTCATACTTTTTAGGTACTACAGGTGCAGTAGGTTTTTTCTGCTTCTCTTGAAGTGTTTTTGAATTCTGAGTTTTTACAGGTTCAACATTTTTTTTATAAGTGGAATACCTTGATTCATACTTATGGTTTAATAATATTTCATTGCAAATATTAATAAAGTCAGAATATTCAGTAACATTTAATGTTCTAGCTACAACAATGTCTCTGACAGATATAGGTAATTTGTATATTATCTTATCTTTCCATAAGTTAAAATCCATGTGAGGCTCAATGGCTTTGAATATTTTATTTAAATTCATTAAAAATACCATAGGTTTTTCACCATTCAACGGATTATACCTAGTTTTCTCATAAAGTCTCTGCTGAGTGAGTCTGAATTTAGAACCTCCAAATTGTTTTTCAATTAGTTGTTTCCATTCAGCCCAAGAGTAATCTTTACCCTCATTCAAAACAGCTTCAAACCATAATAAAGCAACATCCTTAAATAAAGAGATCAATTTAGATGTTATTTCTTCATCTGGTAACTTATATGAGAATTTTAAGTTGTCAATTCTTTGGATAAAATGTTGCCAATCAGAGCTGGCTTCCCCATCATAAGTTGGGTACTAATCTATCTTAGGCCATTTCTTCTGATTGGATTTTATTTCACTAATCTTAGGTAATTTCAACAACTCATTTACTCTTGATAAATGGTCTTGTATTTCCTCCTGTACGGATTTGTGACTTGCATTTTCAGATTTGACACTACCACCAGATGGTTTTAGTTGTGGTGGTATAGGGAAGGAATGAGATTCACTTTTGCCAATGAAAGGATTATTATTATATTGAGTATACTTATGATTATCCTGGTTCATTAGTAGATTGGCAGTTTCAACCTCAACTTTAGTTAATCTTTGTAGCAACTCAGAGACACTTTGATTTGTCTGGGCAAAAGATAACTTAGTTCTTGATACAGTTTTCAATAAATGTGTTTCATACAATTTTCCCAACTCACAAAATTTGTTTGAAATTTCATTATACTTACTACTCAATGAATCATATTTAAGAGTTAGAGACAAATTTTCATTCTCTAATTCTTTATTACGTGTTGACAGTTGAGAAATATTTAATGTTAAGGATGAAATTGTATCACTTGTGAGCTTAACTGTCTGTTCCTCACAATCAGTCATTCTATTCCACAATGCTGAAACAATTCTATTGACAGTTGGATTATTATTAAAATACTCCATGTCTTCCTTCTCAATTCTTTCACTTTCTTGTGAACTTCTCATCTCACTAATAAGTGGTGGCAACTGAGGATTAACTGTATTATAAATACTACTATTGTTATTGACAAAAGACAAGTCAGGTGTATCTACACTAAAACCTAAATTTCTTAAGTCCTCCTCTATTTTCTGCACAGATTTGACATCAATAATATTACCTACATTGTAATTATCAGTATTGTGTTCAATCTGAGAGGGTAATCTACTTACCACGGAATTTGTGTGAGCCCTGATTTTTGGCGCCTTTGTTTTCCCTTGTAGGGGTGAAGTGAGGAAGTCTGATGAGGAGGAGGATTCTTGTTTCAGTTGTGACTGGCCCATTGTTGATGGAAACAATCCCACTTCCATTTGTCTACCAGGATTTTCTCCTGGGAGTGATGTGACCCTCCTGGGGTAGGGGGTTTCTGACTTGGCTGACCTCCCTTTAGATCTGCCAATGATTGGTTCATCTGGTGAAATACTACCTTGAAATTGTTTTGTAATTTCTCTACCTCCTTGAGCATGAGGGATTTTGATTCCTCCAACTTCAATACCTGTTTTTCCAGATGGGATAGTTGATCCTGAAGAGGAGTAGATGTCTTTTTTATAGTAATCTTTTTTAAGAGGGCATCCTTTTCCTCTATGCTCATTTGCTCTGCCTGGGGGTATGACTGACCCTCCATGGTTATGTCCTGGAGCAATGTTTTTGTTAGCTTTAGACCTGGTATTATAAGTAGGCTGTACACTTACATTGTCCTGGGGAGCACTCATATTGATAAAATTAACAACATATTGCGTCTACAGAAAGGAAAACCTATTGGAATTAGTAGATTAAAAGTATTAGAAATATTATTACTAATAAAAAGCACTGGAGCTTACCCTGAATTTAAATCTTTATTTATTTAAATAAAATGTAATAAAAATTCGAAAAAATCTGTTAAAAATAAAATAATAAGTTTAACTAGACCTGTATAAGGGTGAATAAATAGCTTACCAAGCTTTAACCAAATACCAGTTTAATTGGGTTTATATTGGTGACCAAATACCAAGTGAAATTGGGTTTATATTGGGTACAGTTACTACTGTAAATACCTAATTTTTATTATAAAAAATAAGTAAAATTATTATAAGGGTTCTTTTCCGCAATCACTGAGTTATGATGACCCACTAATATGCAGAAGACCCAAATATTTGGTTATTTTGAGTTATACTAAAGTAAAAATCACGTCCCAAGGCTTATACTAAAAAAATCAATAATAATCAAGGAAAGACCCCCAATTGTCAGTGTATCTAGTGTTTAAGTATGATATAATAGTATTTATTTATGGTCCTACTACTTATTGATAAATTATTTAGTGATTAAACCTCAGGGGAAGACTAATAAAATAGTTATACTCAAATAAAACTCACAATACTTGGATTTAAATGTGTGCTAGTGTTGGAAAATAGATGAATATAATATAGTTATAGCTTATATAAAGATAATATCAATTTATAATGGCTTTATAATATATTTCTAAATGCTAATACTTGTATTGTAGTGTTTGGTTAAATTTTAGTAAGTGAATGATGTCTAATAACTGTCAAAATCCTCCCTTACTTATACCAAAATCCACTGGAGTGCACAGACCTTCAATCCAGATGATGTCACTGCTATCCCCGGCAATTACAGCACTGTGAGGGACCATCACCTCCCCATGGTGTCCACTTCAAGAAGATTCAACACCCAGACCTCCAGTAAGGACCCTCCATCACAATTAATGATAACACAGACACCACACAATATGGGGGGCGGACTTGCTAGCAAGTCCGCAACCTTGGACCCAAACTCACCATAGATTGAACACACATTGAGCTATTGATAAAGGAACCATACAATCAGGGATGAACACCACTCAGCAGAACAGTTTTAGGTGGGTGTTCAAGTAGAGTTCAGTATGGGTTCAGTCTGAGTTCAGTCTGAGTTCCATCTGAGTTCCATCTGAGTTCAGGTTGAGGACTTGCTAGCAAGTCCACCCCCTATATTGCGTAGTGAGACCTATACCATAAATAGGAAATCCAGATAAAAGCGGATACCATAAAGAAACAGGTAAAATAACTCATCCAAAGAGAATATAAAGGAAACAAATGAAATTTCCAAGCCCCCAATAACATCCCCAAGCATCCATATTAACCCAGAAATGACCTCCCAACCCATAAATCTGTGAATATCCATCCAAGGAAGCAGATTAAGTTGTCCAGACTGAGTGTATGTGCCTGAAATAGATGTTTATGCTTCTGTAGGTGTTGTGAGTCCACTGGATACGTCTATATGACCTAAAATAAGCAGAAAAACAAAGGTTATAGGCTATTAAGAGGCTAAAACCCACTTATATACCTAAATATACATAATATACTGCAAATTTCACTGAATATGAGATTTATGTATACATATAAGCTTATGTATGTCAATAATTACTTAGTATCACTTAAGATAAGTATATTATGACTCCATTGACACCTTAATAAGTATTATTAGGCTATGGATAAGCTATTTAAACTACTATAATTTATATAATAGAGTAATAATTATATATATATGTAATATAATCATATATATTATTATTTTAACTTTATTTTTAAGATATAAGCTTAATGTACTTAAGGTTATCTTATTTTAAGTATAAGAAATACTCAGTCCTAGGGATATCTAGGCTGACAGGGAGGTAGTTTAAAGGTAAAATGGTCTGATGGTATCTCTTCTATTGTAGGTCTAGCTGTTTCACAATGCCCAAAAGGTTTTACTATTCACCAACCAGCCCTTGCCAACAAGATTCTCAATGAATGCAATACAGCAAGTCTTACTTCTTACTCACCTTTGCCAATGGGTCTTTCTTTAGTGTCATTAAAAGAAAAAACTCACCCTCCACTTGAACCTATCAAATTTCTCTCTATCATTGGTTCTTTGTTGTACCTTGTAGCTGGATCAATGCCTGATTTAGTGTATCCTGTCAACTTCCTGGCACATTATGCATCAAGGCCAGGTAAAGCTGAATGGGATGTGCTTAATCATTTGCTGAGATATCTACAATTCATCAAAGAGGTGAAATTTCATCTTTTCCCAAAAATCAATGTCAATCTCTCAACAGAAGTATATTGGGATGCTACTTGGGGTGGTGAATTTGCTAGGGCTACAGGTGGTCATGTTCTTCAGATCAACAACTGTCTTATCTTATGACAATCAAAACATAAATCAAGAGTGGCTACAGCTCCACTTCACTCAGAATTGATGTCCATGTCAAATGGAACTTGTCAAGCTCTGTGGATGTGAAACCTTCTGTGAGAAGCGGATTTGTGCCATGGACGGACAACTCTTTATTGTGACAACAAAGGTGCTGTTGTTGCTGCTACAGATAATCCTTCAGACAAATGTTGTGGACATGTTGACAGAGATTTCTATTTTGTGAATGAACAAGTTCATGGGCATGAAATAGACATTAAATGGGTTTCAACCAAGGATCAGGTGACAGATTTGTTGAAAAAGAATTTGGGAGCAAATGTATGGAAAGGTAAGAGATATTTATTAGGGGTTTTCTAGTTACTATATATAAATATATATGAATATATATATTCTTTTCTAAACTATATTAGCTGTGGATGGTTATGGGGAAATCACTAAGAGGGGGGTGTTACGTGTAGTATAGCATTAACTTAGTGATTGTTAAGTACATAACGTGTATATAGTCTGTGGTGCAGCTGACGCGTCTAACTCCGATTCACTCCGGACGAAGCGCTGACACTGCTACCATAGATATTAGGGGGTATCAAAGGTAGAAATCTTCCACTTGCAAATACCTCTTTTTTCCACCAAATCCACCATGATTATTTTTTAAGGTATGCCATCTTGTGCCCCCAAAACATCTTTTTACTGAGAATTAATGTCATGCTTGTGGCTTTCTTTTTGTGCTGTGAAATACCTTTTAAATAATTACAAATGTCTAAATTTGATACCCCTTAATACATTAAAGATTAAACGGAACATTAAACCCAATCCAACTAAGCAACAACAACAAAAAGAAGAAGAAGAAAAAAGAAATTTTACCTGGGCCAATAAATTTTTTCTCAACTAAAACTTTTCCATTTCATTTGTCTTATTATATTAACGCATACTTTCTTTTATACTTCACAAAAGAGTATTTTAATGTAAAGTCAGAAGGGGTAGGTTATGAACTCGATACAAATGTCAGGGATGCTTGTAAATAGGTTTTCCAGTCTTTGTTTTATGTTAAGACAAAAGAAGATTAGATTATATTTGAATTGTGTTGTCTTTGTCGACTAAGATATATATATATATATATATATATATATATATATGGAGGAGAGGGGAGTTTGTGAGAGAAGGCGGGCGAGTTTCGGAGATTGAAAAAGAATCAAGTAAATAAAGATGATGATACAAATTGTTTAAAATATGTAGCAGGAGTTACATGATTTGATTTTATGATATTAGAAAGGTTAGAGAAATGTACATGTGATACAGGTTTAAAGGATTAATTTTAAGATGAGGGATGAAACATGGAGATAGAGATGATGCGAGGTCATCTGATGGGATGGATTGTTTTCCGCTGGCTGGCCAGCTGGGGTGAAGAGCAATTAGCGCATGCAGTCGACTGAATGACAGAGGGCATGACACATCCGACAAGCGCAGCAAGATTGCGTTGGGGCGGCGGCTGGCTGACTTGGAGACGCCTCAAAAACCCCCCAACGAGTTTCCTTCCTGACCCAGCCGCTCTTCTCGCTCTTTCTCTTCCTCATCCATGTCTGCTCCTTCCAAAGATCCCTATGCTCTCAACACTCCGGTGTAAGCTACTCTTCCTCATCGTCTTGCGATTCTTCTCCGTCTCTCATGCTGTGTCCTCATTTGTCCCCTTCCCCCTCCCTCTTCATCCCTTAGCCCCCAAATACCCGGTACCCCCGGCGGTACAATGGGTCATCATACGCCCAATGTACAGTCTCTTCGTCGCCATACTGCTGGTCATCGTGGTCCACTACAAAAAGTCTTAGTCGCCAATCGTGGTGTAAGCTACTTCTCTCCACATTCATTGACTCTTACTCGTTCTTTCCACTCATCCTTTTCATTCTTTCGCGCTTTCTATCTACTCCCCCCTCCACCAGGAAATCGCTATTCGTGTCTTCAGAACTGCTCATGAACTGGCTATGCATACAGTCGCCATTTACTCCCATGAAGATCGGATGAGTGCGCACAGACATAAGGTCCGTTCCTTTTGGTTGAGTCACTTTGGGGCGTTCTGTGCTAAACCCTTTTGTATTCATGGACAGGCTGATGAAGCTTATATGGTCGGAAAAGGTTGCACGCCTGTTGCCGCCTATCTTTCTCAGGACGATATTATCCGTCTAGCACTTGAACATGGTGTCGACATGATTCATCCTGGGTGAGTCAGCCATTAGCTTTAATCATTCCTGCTTCCTTTTTTCATTAAAGTATATATATATCCGATCATGGTCATTCATTGTCCAATCTTATCCAATGGAAGTGGCTTATTTATCTATGATGACTATTTTACAGGTATGGGTTTCTAGCCGAAAACGCTGGATTTGCCAAAAAAGTAGAAGAGGCTGGATTAGCCTTCATTGGTCCTCAACCTGAAGTGATCGATGGTCTTGGTGATAAAGTCAAGGCTAGGGCATTAGGTTAGATCACAATGATTTTTGAAATCAGTAACGTGGCTCAGTTTTCACTAATTTACCTTTCTTTTATTTCTTTTATTTTTTTATTTTTTATTTTTTTTTTCAAAGCCATCCAATGTGGGGTCCCTGTCGTGCCTGGAACTGAAGGCGCAATTGCCAGTTATGATCTTGCTGACGCATTCATTTCTGAACATGGTTTCCCTGTTATTATTAAGGCTGCCATGGGTGGTGGTGGTCGTGGGATGAGAGTCGTCCGTTGTAAAGAAGATTTTCAAGAATCATTCGAAAGAGCTGTCAGTGAGGCCAAGAGCGCCTTCGGGGATGGAACTGTATTTATTGAGCGCTTTCTTGATCGGCCTCGACACATTGAAGTCCAGCTACTGGGTGATAGCGTTGGAAATGTTGTTCATCTATATGAACGTGATTGTTCTGTTCAGCGTCGTCATCAAAAAGTCGTCGAGCTCGCTCCAGCTAGCGCTCTTTCTGAAGAAGTTAGACAGAAAATTTTAGAAGACGCTAAAAAATTGGCACGTGCAGTCAAGTACCGTAACGCAGGTACTGCCGAGTTCTTGGTTGACCAACAAGGCAGACACCATTTTATTGAAATTAACCCTAGAATCCAAGTCGAACATACTATCACTGAAGAAATCACGGGGATTGATATTGTAGCGGCCCAAATCCAGATTGCAGCCGGCGCGACGCTACCTGACCTGGGTCTCACTCAAGACGCCATTTCAAAGCGTGGGTATGCGATCCAGTGTCGAGTGACGACTGAAAATCCTGCCATGGGATTTCAGCCTGATACCGGTAAAATTGAGGTTTATCGATCGGCTGGCGGAAATGGTGTCAGACTTGACGCTTCTTCTGGTTTTGCTGGGGCCCAGATTACGCCCCACTACGATAGCTTGCTTACCAAGGTCACTGTGCGAGGTGCCACGTTTGAAATAGCGCGCAGAAAGATGTTGCGCGCACTAGTTGAATTCAGAATTCGAGGTGTTAAAACTAACATTCCCTTTTTATTTCGCGTCTTATCTCATGAGACGTTTGTTGCCAATCAAACTTGGACTACGGTTTGTATAAAGTTTTTGTTCTTTTTTATTCTCTACTCATCCACCTATCCCTTATACTTTCTTTATGTATAAAAACTGATGTAACTCTTCTCTTTATTTTACTTTGCTTCATATTTTATGTCCGTTTAGTTTATTGATGATACACCTGAACTATTCCATCTTGTCAGTAGCCAAAACCGAGCGCAAAAGTTGTTGGGCTACTTGGGAGACCTTGTTGTAAATGGAAGCAGCATCAAAGGTCAAATGGGAGAGCCTGGTTTGAAGGAGGAAATTATTATTCCCGCTCTTCCTTCAGCACCTGGAGTGACAACTCCGTGTGAAAAAGGCTGGCGAAACATTTTGAAAACCCAGGGCCCTGATGCTTTTGCTAAAGCTGTTAGAGAATATGACGGCTGTTTAATCATGGATACTACATGGCGAGATGCTCACCAATCTTTATTAGCTACTCGTCTAAGGACTATTGACATTGTCAATATTGCTGTTCAAACAAGCCATGCTCTTCAAAACGCTTACTCACTCGAATGTTGGGGTGGGGCTACGTTTGATGTTGCTATGAGATTTCTTTATGAAGACCCATGGGAGCGTTTGCGCAAAATTCGAAAATTGGTGCCCAATATTCCCTTGCAGGCTTTAATAAGGGGTGCCAACGCCGTTGGTTACACCTCTTATCCTGACAATGCTATCTATGAATTTTCCAAAAAAGCTGTTGAAAATGGATTAGACATCTTTCGGATTTTTGACAGTCTCAACTATATCGAAAACATGAAATTGGGAATCGATGCTGCAAAGAAAGCTGGTGGAGTTGTCGAGGCTGCCATTTGTTATACTGGTGATGTAGCCAACTCCAAGAAGACGAAATACACTCTTGATTACTATCTGCGTTTTGCCGAAGAATTAATTAAAGAGGGTATTCATGTTTTAGCCATTAAAGATATGGCTGGCTTGTTGACTCCCAAAGCGGCTCAATTGTTTGTCATTTTTATGTTTGATCTATATGTTTTTTATCTTATTTATTGATACGTTTACTTTTTACCCATACATTAGGCTTGTTGGTGCCCTCCGTACCAAGTATCCTAAGGTTCCAATTCATATTCATTCCCACGATACTGCAGGTATCTCATTAGCCACCATGCTTGCATGCGCAGATGCTGGTGCCGATGTAGTTGATTGCGCAATTGACTCAATGTCGGGCATGACATCTCAATGTGCAATGGGTGCTTTGTGCTCTGCCCTTGAGCAAAGTAGTTTAGGCACTGGAATCAGATATGATGATATTCAAGCACTTAATGTATGTGATTTTCTGTTGAAGAGTTTTTTCTTATCTCTCTCTCTCTCTCTCTCTCTCTCTCTCTCTCTCTATATATATATATATAGGTAGTTCATCTAGCTCATCTGTCTCATCTTCTATTTTAAAAAATAAACAGCTTTACTGGTCTCAATGCAGAATGCTGTACAGCTGCTTTGATGCTAATGTCAAGTCTAGCGATTCAGGAGTTTATGAGTTGAGTGCTTCTTTTGGATTGATAAAATAAGAATAAAAAGTTTCTGCTTGATTAGATGATGTATCTTGCTTACGCATATAATATATCTTAACACATTAGACATGAAATGCCTGGTGGTCAATACACCAATTTGATGTTTCAAAGTCAACAACTTGGACTTGGTACCCAATGGAGTGCAGTCAAACAAGCTTACGTCAGTTTCAGATATAAAAAAACATTCATTCATACAGCCATATTAGAAATGGTTTGTGCGAAAACAAAAATTGTGGGCAGAATTGTCCAGCACTTTTAGTACCAAGATCCGACAGGAAATGGCACTAGTGACAAATCCTCAGCGTTTTTGTACAAGTTTAAAGTTTTTTTGACAATAATCTGACAGGATATGTCAGATTTATGCGTTTAAAGTGCTGGGTGACTCTGTCCACATTTTTTTTTTCGCACAAACCGTTTCTAATAGGACTGTGATTGGCTCATGAATTTCGAACTGATCAATATCCTATTTTTTTTTTTCTTTGAACATTAGATTGAAGCCAATCAACTTTGTGGAGATATTGTCAAAGTCACTCCATCATCCAAGGTAGTGGGTGATTTCGCCCAATTTTTAGTCAGCAACAAGTTGACTGCCAAGGACGTTTTGGAACGAGCGGATAAACTTGATTTCCCAAATTCGGTGATAGAGTTTTTTCAAGGTTATTTAGGGCAACCTGTTGGAGGGTTTCCTGAACCTTTGAGAACTCAAATTATTCGAGATAGACCCAGGATTGATGGAAGACCTGGTGCCACTTTATCTCCTTATAATTTTGAGGAAACTAGAAAATCCTTGATGGAGAAATTTGGGAAAAGTATTACTTCAACAGTTGGGTTTTATTTTTTATTAGCATGTCCCGCCATTTTGGAAGCTTGCTGGCGTATTCATTTTATTTTTTGTCTAGTTATTTGTGAGATGTTGATTTTTTTTTTCTTTTCCGTGAACTAGGATGTACTTTCGTATTGCATGTATCCGAAAGTTTTTGAAGAATTCAGAGAATTTTTGGTTAAGTTTGGTGATCTTTCGATTGTTCCGAGTGAGTTTCGATTTTTTTTTTTTTTTTTTTGGGGGGGGGTTGTATCGTTTTTACCTCGGAAAATTGATCATATTTTGTGTGTCTACCTGTGCGTGTGCATGCTGATAGCTCGATATTTCTTGGCTAAGCCTGAAGTTGGAGAAGAAATGCATTTTGCTATTGAGCAAGGCAAAACATTGATTATTAAATTGTTGGCGTCTGGACCTGTCAAGTGAGCGATACTTTTTTCCCACCTCAAATCTTGCAATTTTTTCTGTTTCGCGTGTCACACTCAGATTGATTTTACTTTTTATGATTTTTTTGGTAGCCCTGAGACTGGTGTTAGAGAAGTTTTCTTTGAATTGAATGGTGAAACTCGAGCAGTTCAAGTTGAAGATCGTAATGCTGCAGTAGAGGTTAATATCACCTGACCTAGATTTTACTTTTCTAGAGTTCTTGTAAAAGAAAAACTAACTTGATAATGTATTTTGATGTTATAGACTGCACATCGTGAAAAAGCGACGAGTGATCCTGGGTCAGTTGGCTCACCCATGGCAGGAGTCGTGGTAGAAATCCGTGTTCAAGAAGGACATGAAGTGAAGGCTGGTGATCCGATATGTATTATGTCGGCTATGAAAATGGAACAGAATGTGACGGCTCCTGTTGGTGGAAAAGTTTCCAGGGTTGCTGTGGCTCCGGGTGATAGTTTAGGATCTGGAGATTTGATAGTTGAAGTTGGTTTTGTTTTTCTTTCGCAGTTTGGATTTTCCTGTTTTTTCTCTCGGCGATACGTTATGAGTTTTTTTCATACTGATTACAATGTTTTTTTTTTTTTCCTGTTTTATGATCATAGATCAAACATAGCTGAACGATGGGTACAACAATTTTGCTGGTCATCTCATTATTTTATTTGGGTACATAAGTTTATTCATCACAGATCAGATTTTTTTTTTTTTGTATCACTAGAGTATAACTATCGCCTGCATTTTTGCTTTCTTTCAAAAGAAAGAGAATATATATATATATATAACCATAGCTAGGTTCTTTTTTTATTTATAGTTGATACTTAGTGGTTAGTAAGGTGATGAGATATCAAGAGTGGCAGATCTTTATGGGCACGGGTATGATTGCAATAGTTTTTTTTTTTTTTTTTTTGCTATGATAAGTAAATGAATATATAAATAAGTATAAATCGTTTTTTCTCAGGTTTTCTGTCATTGTATTGTTACGGGTGGTGAGATCTAGATGAGGAAGGTGTGGTGAAAATTACAAGTTTAAGAAGTAAGTAAAGAGATATAAATAAATAAACAAGTGAATATTGGTGAGCAGACGAAAGAAGAGCAAAACAAAAAGTGATTTTATTATTATTATTATTGGTTGCTGATGTGAGAATAACTATACTCTAGCATCACCCATATTATATGTAACTTTATTAATTAGTCAATCCATTAATATATCTAGATTTTGTGCTCTTCTAAGTCTTAGATATGAACTTTTATAAAAAAAAGTAATAATAAATAATCTTGTTTTTGTTTCATGGTGTTACTGTTGGCAACTATCTGATGAGCCTATCTATCTAATCGAATAAGGTAACAGTCAAAATTAACTTTAGAATAGAAAAGTAGATAATTAGGGAGGGGGGTTCAGAGTTAGAAATCTGCAATTATTTTTATTAGTTATTTGAACTAGTGTAAATAATGAGATAGTAAAGATGTAAAATGATGTAT
>JASXTE010000002.1:3142682-3252682 GCA_030280995.1 Hemileia vastatrix | reverse complement strand
CGTAAATCTTTCATCAAATTTTCTTGATTTATTTTATGAATGATACTATCTTCTTCTTAGAAAGACTGACAGTTCACTTCCAATCAAACTTTTTTTTTTCTTTTTTTTTTCGGACAGTTTAATCTCGATGCAGAGTCTTATCATATTTTAATTAATTTTGTAAACAGCCTTAATAGTGCTCCCAATATGTATAAATGAGCCGAGTAAATAAATTACATTAGAATATAATAAGTACTAAAAGGTAAACATGAATTGAATAGCTTTATTCTTTTTTCTTCACTTGCATTTTTGGTAAATAATTAGCGACCCATGGATATTTCAGGATCATCAAGTGATGAATCTTGACGTAACAGGGTAAGTTTTGAAAAAAAAAACTCATTTTGAAATAGAATAAAATACTTTCAGCTGAAACCAATTATATTTATAAGATTATTCAATGATAGGAAGATAACTAAGACTTTATTTCCTACACATCTGGGATGTCAAACATTAAAATAATAAAAATTTACCGTAAAAGTGTAAATGATACAAGAGGAAATTAGTTAAACAATTTAAAGAGTAGATTTATTGATTGAAATGAATAAATATTTTCTTTCTTTCTTCTAAAAGTAAAAATTCACGTATTACCTCGGCATATTCAGAATACTTCTGATTCTATAAGATGGATGCCCCTCTCTTACTCTTAACATCCATATTTTACTCTGTTTTCCTTGAACTAACTAACTTTTATCTTTCTTCATTTGTCCTTCTTATTCTTGATATTACTATTACTACTTCCAATATTATTCTGACTGCTCAATTAATCTAGATCTTATTTAAACCTTTTATAAGTTAAAAAATTCTATGGCTCAAACGGCTCATCTTGGCATTTTTTAGCTCTCTCCGACGACATATTTCAATTGTGTTAATTTTTCTGTCTAATAAACTTTTTTTTCATCTAAGATGACTAATAACCACCCCATTTTACACTAAACCTTCATTTGAGATAACTAAGCTCAATGAAAACAACTATATAAAATCACTTAACCCATCATTATTTTGGACTTATCAAACAAGAGAAAGGAATGAGCACATGAGTTATATTAAAAGATGGCATGCAAAGGTATAGATTCTATTTGACTAACATCACACATTCTCCTGACAGATCATTTTTCAAAAATATTAGAATTTTATTTTTTTCTTGAAAGAACTATGCAATAACCTTTGACTTCATGAGATAAGTTTACAAAATTTTGATCTGCAGGAAACATATTCTAATGTTGAAATATTTGAATTAAAGGACAGTAAAGTACCCAAAATTTACTGAAAATATTCCAAACCATTGCTGCTTCCAGCTAAATCTTTTGTGATTTTATCTCCCCTTCATACTAGGGGGTTTCAATGTTGACCAATCTGCAATTAAATTAATTGCAGATGAAAATCCTTATACCCCAATTATTTTTGCTGATAATTGGGTTATTAGACATTTTACATGTCAAAATTAACCTCTATCTGACATTTTTATCCTCAACTTTTCATAACCACATCTTGAACAACTTTCTGGATATCCCAGCCTCCCTACCTTGCTATGCACTCCCACCCTCACCCCATCCTGTCTATTCCTTCTATCCATTCAGATCCCTCCCCATCTGATCTGCTCATTTATTCTCCTTTTCATCATCAAATATCCTAACATTCCTTGATATCCCATATCTTCTCAAATGTGTGCTCTTTGAATCAAACTACTCTCCCTTTCCTCTGCTCAGCTAGAAAATCAAAAACCATTCTACCAAAAAATTCACAAATCAAATGTGCTTCCTTCAGGTCTGTATGAGGTTTTAAGTGGGGTTTATTAGTTTTTAGCACCCCCCCCCCCCCCACCAGCAAAAATAATTCTTAATCATTGAACCTTTTTCTTTTGCACCCTAGGATCAACCCTTGCTTCAATCACTCCTTTCCACAGCAACATCCCAAACTTCCCTAATTTCTAAGCTCATTTGTTCTTTCTCTCCACCTGATACAATCTAATATTCAGATGGATCTCTTTTACATAACATTTGAGTTTCCATAGCCACTTATAGTCCTCTCACTAATTAAATAACCCAGTGGAAATTTTGAGTTGCAGAAGACCATTCCAACTTTGAGGCAGAATTATTAGGGGTTTTCCTTGCTCTAAAGTTAATCCTAAGAGTTGTGAGAGTGACCCAGACAAATTTTTGAGTGCTTCAATTGACTTAGACAAATCTCCAAGTGGTGAGAGTGAGTTGCACAAATCTTTAAGTGGTGAAAGTGAATCAGACAAGTGTTTGAGTGTTGCAATTGACTTAGAAAAATCTCTGAATGGTGAGAGTTACTCAGACAAATGTATGAGTTTTGCAATTGACTTTGGCAATTTCATGAGTGGTGAAAGTGACTCTGACCAATCTTTGAGAGAGGTGTGCAGATAAAGATTTTATTTTTGGGCTTAAGAACAAAAATCTAGGTGTGTTATTTTCCAGAAAGACCTAATGTCAGAATCTGTGATTTGAAACCATGTGGCTTGCTGACAAATCAATCATGGATGTGATGAGTTTGGGATCAGGAATTAGAAATAGAAATTGGGGTATAAGAAGTGAGACAATGTATTATTGTGCATTCCTTATCTACTAGCCCTTGGGCTAGTGGATAAGAATCTTTCACAATTAATAATGTCAGATCCAGGAAAACAAATTCCTGATCTCTAATTGTGGATCCCTTAACATTTATACCACCTATTAGATAACTCATACAAGTTTTTCCATAATTAAAATTTTTAATTCAGTGTTGGGTTCTATATACTATATGTGGTGTTTTTTTTCTGAATGTACCTCAAGTTTTTAATGGAATATTGATTTAATAGAGTGTCCGCATTTCCCATATTATTTACCAATTTTTTTTGTATCAATAAATGTTCATTTTGCACCTTCTTTCTCATTTTTCCATTTTGGTACTCATTTATTAGGGGTTCTCAAGCCTTACCAAACACACCTAGCATGTTTTATTTGAAAAAAGCCACACAAACGTGCCATGAAAAATGGCTGAATTGGTGCTTGGGGTCTCAAACATGGGGCAAAATATGTCCTACTTTTGTACAATTTTATTGACCACAATCCAGCACACCAATACCCACATTCTCCCAATCAACTACACATTTCCTTTCTTCAATACTAACCCATGTAACCCCCTCACATCTCTTCTTTCCCAGTCCATTTCCAAATCAGATTTTTCCCCTTCACGCCACAGTAAGTATATTACTTTTTAATCTTTTTTAAATTTTCCTGCTCAAATTTATATCTTTTCAACTTTTTATTTTTATCTAAGGAATAATAAGTATAATCATAGTCCAAAACTTGCTGAATCTCATACAAATAATCAATAATTTTCTTTAGATACTTTGCTTGACTCTCTTGAATTTGAAGAACCAACTGCATGTTCTGAAATTGAGCTTGATGAGCCCACAGTAGTAATCTTAAACTACTTTTGTTATTATTTTTTCTTTTGTATTTTATAGTTACTCCCCATGTATTAACCAGGATCAAGGCTCATTGAATCAAGAAATTTTAAAGGAAGTAACTGACAATAAAAGGTTAGATGGTAAAGAATCAACCCCTCCCAGAAAAAGATACAAGTAAAGGGCTGCTTCTAGTTTGTGGCTTCATTCACAATCAAAGGATGAAAAAGTTTTAGAAATTGAGATAGATTGTTTAGATTTAGAGAGGGAGGGATAAGGTTAGAATTCAAAGAGAGGACAATGAAAAATTTAAAATTTAAACTGTTCAGCATTTTTTTGTTTATCTAAACTACTGATATCTAATAATCTAGATCCTACTCCCACCATCAAACTTTCAATCTTTCTATCAATTATTTTTATGAATTTTTCATTTGTCTTTGATTCATCACTCTCTTACATTTTTTTCCAAACACTATCTTCATCACCAGTTTTTTTTCTGTGTGAAGATCACCAAATTTTTTCCAGGTCAAAAAAAATTTAAGTGATTTTCTTTTACTTTTTTCAATACCCTCCCATTCTATTTACCATAAAAGGGGGTGGGGATCACCCATTTTTTTCAAAGTCAAAAAATATTTTGACAAAAAAAAATTGACAATACCCTCTCCTGTGTATTATTGAAGTAGGGGCCCAGATTGCCAAATTTTAATTTCATTGCATAAATTAACATGTAAAAATGTCATATAAGATAATTAACAGACCTAAATTAGTGAAAATTCAAGTAAAAATGTGAGTGGAAATCATCTGTGACCAAAGTCAATGAATTCAAACACAAGTGTATACATGAATCTGATGAGGAAAAAAATGTCCCCACAATTTCTGTCATATGACACACATCCTGATGTCTCATTAATTTAAGTAAGTAGAGTATCATATATGAATTGTTAAATTTTAATTCATGAAATAAAAATAAAACTTGAAAACCTATATTAGACCCCATACTTTTTTTGGCTACCTAATTTTTTATTTTTACATTACCTTTCCTTCTTACCTTATGAATCTGGTTGACCAAATCTAGATTTTCAGTCATTTTTATCTAAAAAATGCAAATAAAATCAATGTAAATGAAAAAAATAATAAAATTGGATAAAAAATACCTGAAATAGTTCAAGGAGTCCCTGAAAAAAGTTTAAAAAAGCTTCCAGAAAAGTTGTAGAAATTTCCTAAAAAATGCATCAAAATGTCTCCAAAAAAGTCCAAAAAAGTTACCAGAAATGTGCCAAAAAATTCCAAAAAAAGTGCCCCAAAAGTTCCCGAAAAAATTGTCCCAAAAGTACCCAAAAAGTTCCTAGAAAATTAGAAAAAAGTTCCAAAATAATTGCCCAAAAAACTCCAACAAAGCACCAATAAATACCTGTAAATCACTTTAAAATTATTTTAAAGCATTTCTAAATGTTTCATAATGGTTTTAGTGGAAAGAAAGGACCCAAAACAGCCAAAAATCACCTAAAAATCATGATAATTTAAATGAAAACATTTTTGAATTGATTTGGCAGAAAAAATACCAAAATTTTCCCAAAAAAACCTAAAACAAGTGGGAAATTCTTGGAAAACATTTACAAGTGGTTTTCAAATGATTCTGAAGCCATTTAGCAAAAAAAAGGCCAAAAATTACTAAAAACCACCAAGAAACACCAGAAAGTCAGTAAACCAAGTATAAAAAAGATGGAGAACCAAGATAAATAGAAAAAAGAGGAAAAAAGAACTGATTAATTAGTTATTAAAACAAGAAAATTATAAAAAAAGAACAAAAAAAAAGACAAAAAAAGAATGTCAATTGGCAATTAAATTTAAAAAATGAGAAAGTGACTTACCTTGAGAGCTTTGAAGTGAGAAGTATCAGAACCAACAATGAGTTATGGAAGTGAGAGATGAAGTGAATATGATATATCTTAGTGAGACTGAACCTTAGTAATGTTATTCCACTTCAAGTCTGGGAGCTGAACCAAAACAAATGAAACTGGGAAACTGGGGAATTTCATTGCACAAATTTTTAAATTTGTTAAGCTAAGCCTTCATAATGAGAAAGGGTGATTGGTAGTGCATTAGAATTCATAGCAATGTTTTGAGATGATGAATTACTGCTAGATTCTATTGGTATCTTTAGTTCAGCATTGGAATCCGTGTCAGAATTAACAATTAGATCAAGAGCTGGAGCTGTAGAAGTGATCTCAAGTTGATGGCATACTGAAAATGGAATGTTATGTTAGTGAAGAGTGATGAAGATTAAGGGTAAGTGTATAGTTAAGGTATTGATTAAGCTCTGGTGAGTCACAAACCTTATTTGTATGAATAAGCCCTTAAGGATTATGTGAAAAAATCTAGGTGTTGGCACTTTTGTATCTAGTGTTGGCATATCAGTACCTAGTGCTGTCAAATCATGATGAAGAAGGGAAGTGTTTTGACAAATTTTTTGACCCAAAAGAAGAAATTTTTAGGGACAAATACAGTGTTGAAATACACCTTTCCAGGGAAGGTGTATTTTATTTTTTGATGATGGGTTTCATACCTTTTTTGTGGTGTGTTTAATAAGGTTTTAGACCCCCTATTGTATAGCTTTATAGTGCTCTCTTAAATACCTACTATTTTATTTTCTTAAGCTCACTTGGAGAATTTTCCATAAAGTATTTGACAAGTGCATTAATGTATCAAACTTCTTTCACCTTTATAAAATATTTTTATTATGCCTTTCATTAGAAAAAAGAAATAATTACAATGAGAAATTTTATCTCTGGATAGTATATCAGATTTTTAGGCTGAAGGGAGTATTTATTTTTTATTATATTTGTTTTATTGAAAGTGAAATATTAAAGAATTATCTAACCAAAAATTTTGATTAAAGAGAACTAAGAAAAAAATGATATAGGCTCAAAACTGAATAAGAAAATAAAAAAAAGGAAGTTTTCTCACCACACAATATTTTTGGGGGACTTGCTAGCAAGTCCTCAACTTGAAGTCAGATGGAACTCATAATGAACTCTTCATGATTTATAGATGAATATATACTGAAATCATGGTGAAAATCAAATGAAAACTGGATAGAAATAAGTACAGTAAAAATTTATGAATCTGCTTATTGCACATTATTCCCAAATAAAAGATATTTGGATTTTTTTTTGAGTTCTATCTTAAAAAACACACACATAAAATTGATTTTTTTCAATAATCCTTATTTTTGATTTTTTGAATAATTTAAGAAGAAAATTTGCAACAATTATAATTATCAAAAAGTTTCATTTTTATAGCACATATGTGTTGTTTAAAAGCTCACAAAATTAATATTATTAGTAAAAACATATAAGGTGAAGTTTTGTTTTATCTCATATATAAATTTTAAGATTATACAATATTATTTCTTGAATCTATATGAATTAAATTATCAATACATTTAACCATCAGAACTCTTAAATTTTTGATTCTAGCGATTGGTACAAAATACACAAAACCAAAAAAAGGAAAAAGAAAAAGCAATGTGTTATTTGCTAATTTTTTACTAAAAGAAGCACCCTTCTATTTTGATTGCACCTATTACTAATAAATAAAAAATATCTGATTTGATATTTTAAAGTAATTCTAATTCTGTAAATGGTATATTCTAATAATTTTGTTGGACTTTGTAAATTCAAGAAAAAAGGAAAAGAGTAAGTTAATTAATTTCAACCTTGTTATATTTATAGTGATTCCTCAAATTCAAAATAAATATATATGATATCTTAATTAAATACAATGAATATCTGAAATTCTAAAGTTCTTGTATTTTTTCCATCAATATTCTGTAGGATCTATTATATCAGAAAATTAATCTCATGGAATTGAAGAAATAAATCACTAATCAGTAAATTTCTAATTTTGAGAAAACATACAACTCAAAAGAACCTTTAATTTTGAAGTAGAAATTAAGATAGGCCAATAAATATTTCTTCAAATTTTAAATTGAATGTTATTATGTTCATGAATACTATTTTTGTTGATAAAAATACTGTACACCTGGAAAATTTAACCACAAATTATAGATAGTGTTTATATTTGAAAAGAGGTGATTCAAGGCTCAATTTTAGGCTGTATGATTTTTAAGTCACTCTACTGAAAAGGAAGATTGATTTTCTTATAATTTTACCAGTTTTTTTATGAAAACCTCACTATGAAATTTTGTTTAAAATTTATACAATAGATAATTTGAGTTATTTTCATAGAAAATGCAAATATTAAAATAAATTTAAAATTAAGAAAATATTTTGAATAATTTAATATATTTATTATCAAATTTAAATAGAGTTCAAAGGAACAGGTGGTAACTCTTGTTTTATGGAATAAAAAGTTTTCACCAGCATAATTAACAGCTTAATAGTACACATAAGTCTCAGGTAAAGTAAATAGAATCTCAAGAAATTTTAGCTTTTTATTAAAAAATGGATAACAAATTTAATAAGTAATATATTAAATTTTTATGACATTCAACAATTAAATCTATAAATTACATTATATTTGATATTTTTTTACAATAAAAGACTACATATATTCTCTTTGGTATATCCCTTATCTAATAATTAAATTAGTAAATTTTTAATAAATCTCATACAAATAAGAATTATTTCAACTATTTAGATGAAAAAAATTAAGGACATTGGCTTATTTTATAATGAAGTTTCAATTGGTGAAAAGCAATTTTTATTTGATATATTAAATTTGTTTTCCATTGATTTTTCATTAGAACTTAGAAATATGGTTTTAAAAAAATTAATGCAATACTCAGAAGAAACTTTACAATTTATTTTTATCACAAGAAATTTCCTCTTTAAAAGTAGCTAAAACATAAACTTAAAATTAGACAAATTATCTTATGTAGTATAGTTCAAAAAAAACTAAGATGAGTGCTTCCCTTAATCTATAATTTGAAAAATGTTACACTATAATATAGTGAAATTTGTGTGCATGTTTTTCAAATCAAAAAATATTTTTAATATTATTCAAAGGTTGATTTATTTCTAACAATTCATGTAGCATTTAAAATAAATTCATTTGATCAAGAAATGTACTTTTGTATACTTTAAAAAATCTAACATCAAACTCAAAAATATTTTTAAAACAAATTAAATTTTAATTCATCTTCAAGAAAATTCAGAAACTGGATTGCATTGAGAGTTCAATCTAAGCTCCATCAAAGCTTAGATATAATATTTTTGAAAAATGTATATGATCATTGACATAAAATATATTTAGTAATGAAGAGCAGTAAAAAAGTTTTTACTCCTGTTGAATAAATAATAATATATATTTTGAGACATATAATTATTGTTTTTTTCTTAAATTTGTGATAATTACATGTATTCATTCAGGTACATATGACAATATAAAGGTAAAAAATCAAGCTTAAAGGTGGGATACATAAAAAAAATTGAGTTATTTTTGTTTTCAAACCCAACAATGCATATTAAATCTGTTCTGCACATCTTCAACAGAGCTGAATGTTGAAATAAAAGATAAGAAATTTCACATTATTATGTAAATGTCAATGGTTTGAGTTTTAATATGGGTTTTTTTTGTTTAAATTTGTTTCTCATAATAAAAAATATGCTTTACTTTCTAATTATAAGCATAATTAGTAATAATTTTCCATGAAAAAATATGTAATATATTTGTGATTTTATTTCATTTTTAATTTTTATATATAAATGCTTATTCTTTGGAATATAGTATTCTTTCAAATGATACAAGAAAGCTTTATTTTAAATTGAACAAGGTTTATCAATTGCCATAAATCAGAAAATGACACATTTGTAAATTAAAAAAATTCTATGCATCTGTGTTCTCAAAAGATAAGAAATTTACAGCTGTCAACCAGTCCTCATTTGGTCCAACTACAGATGTGTCAGTAGTCAGAAGTTTTAGATTATAGTGTACTCTTATGTTTGGCTGAATGTAAGAGTACACCATGATATTTTTTTCACTTTTTTTCTCCCTCAATCACCCCTTCTTACCCTTTCTCCGGGTTTCACCACCCCTTCTCACCCCTTTTACTACCATTCCCATATCACCCCCCTTTCACTACTTTCTAAAGCCTTTGAAATTCATTTGTATGCTTTCACTGCCCTCCCCATCCTTCAATACACATTTTTATACCCTTCCCATCCTATCCCATACATCTTATTACCATTCACACCCCTCAATACCACTTTTGCTACCCTCCCAACCCTTTCTACACCATTATATTCCATTCTGACCCCTTTCTATCCTCTCCACCTGTCAACTCACCCTTTTTGTTTCACTTTAAAGATATTTATTTTTCCCCCCAATCCAAAATGCCTTGCTTTCCATGGATTAAAAGGGGTAGAGAGTGGCTTGGAAGGAGGTAAAAGCAATTATAAATTGTGGATAGGGTTGAGAAAGGATAATATGGGGAGAAGAAAGGGTGGGAGCAGGCTAAGAGCATGAGATTTAAGA
Source organism: Hemileia vastatrix (assembly GCA_030280995.1). Classification (NCBI taxonomy): domain Eukaryota; kingdom Fungi; phylum Basidiomycota; class Pucciniomycetes; order Pucciniales; family Zaghouaniaceae; genus Hemileia; species Hemileia vastatrix. The sequence continues at coordinate 3,242,736 of JASXTE010000002.1, read as the reverse complement.
GGCTGAAAATGAGAGAGGGAGATATTTTTGAGTTTATTAAAATGGAAAGGATAGGAGAGGAACAGAAAAGAGTTTATCCAAACAAATTTACTTATTAGAAAAATTATATAACCAAGTTACATGGAATGGAAAGTGTGATTAAATCAACACAAAATAAACACTAGACTTCTTGTAAAAATGTATTCTACAATTTGATTTAATAAAATTTAAATTTCACATTTGCATTCATATATGTGGAAGATAAATGAATCTCATTTTTAAAGACTAATAGTACACATATACTTTTTTCACCTACTAGTGAAAAAATATATATCTACATATAATTATTACAAATTATATGATTGAAAAAATTCTTCTAAAATTTATTTTTGACAATTTCTTACTTTCTACAGATATTTTAAATCTTCATAAGATTTATTACCAGCTAGTCATATAATAGGAAAGAATAAAGTTTTTTTCTCAAAAGTTCCAGTGAGAAGAACTTTTTTTAATATTATCACTTCATTAAATATTATTTCTCTAATAATTGTTTAAAATATTTAATATTTTATCTATATATTTCAGCTCAGAACCTATATGATTGTATAATTGAACTTGATTCAATATAAATTGAAAAGATTTTTATTTTAAAAGAATTAAAATGAACAACGGAAATTCTTTATATCTTATTTGTTTATAAGACAGGTTAGTTTATGGGGTGCACTTATTTCAACATTTTTTCAAAAAATCATACTAGACACATTTCAAGATGTTTTTAAGTAATGGTTTACTGGAATTCAGTACATATTCAAGTTGTCTTCACAGTGAGTTCAAAAAAGATTGATTTATTTTTCTTGACAGCTTCAACAACACCTCAATTGATACTCAAATAAATAAGAATTTGGGTTCAAGGTTGCTGACTTACTAGCAAGTTTTCCCCCCCATATTGCATGGTTTCTTAAAGCTGATGTAGGAAACCTTTCAGCTTTTTCTATAAAAAAATTGTATTTTTGGGCTTTCCATCCAACCCAAACCCAATATGCATAATTCCTGCTTGCCCTCCCGCCCTTTCCCAATAAAGTTTGCATTCTGCTCACTTTCCCACAACATGTCTCTTCATTTCTCTTTTCATCTTATTCTCACCCTTTCATTTTTTTATTTTAGTGTATTTAATTATTTCTCTCTTTCTTCTCATCAATCACCTGATCCCATCCACCCCCACCTGAAATGCCCCCCTCATTTTTCACATTTCTGGACTTCTGATTGTTTGGACAATTATTTTCTTTCAATCTGTGTGTTGTGTTTTTAGTAAGCAGCTAGTTTTATTTACCTATATATATTAATCCAAAATACTTACCACACTTAATTCTTTTTCTCTATTTGTGCCATAAATTTTCTTGGTGGTTCTTTTAGATTTCTTGTCTTGACCTATACATAAGCCTTTTTGCAAGTCCTATTTTTTTAATTTCATAAGGCTTCTTTTTCACTCACTGATCTAATTACTTTGAATTATAGCCTTTGCTGTTTCTTAAACTGTACCATTGAATGACCATATACTTCAAACTAAGCTCCATACTGCTGGAAAGTTCTAGTCTTGTTGGTGTTGTACTCAGAAGCACCATTTTTATTCTGTAATTTTTCTTCATCCATTATTGATTTTGACCTAAAAAATCTCTTTTTATAATTCCAGCCTTTTTTTAATCATGGTTTATTGAAAGTACTGACCAATATTCAAGTTGAAAGTATTACAAGATGCTTTGGAAGGAAGATTCCTCTCCAAGATAAATGTGATGCATGATTCAAATGTCAGCCCAGATTCTCTTTTACAATGGAAGTGAATATATCAAGATACTTGTGCAGTTGTCCTTGATCCATCAAAATATCTAAGGCATTTTCATCCTCTTGAATTAGTCAATGAATCCAAAGAACTTCTCAACTCATGATTGATTGAAATGCAATGATGCACTTGTCAGAGCTCCAACATGGTTTGGAAGATCAAAACAATATTAAAGTGTGCACCTAGACAAGCTCTAATGAGATTCATTTAAGACTCAACATATCTTGAAAGACATTTATAAAGGTGCACCCTCAAAAGAATCAAAATGACTGAATCAAACACATCTCTTTTATAGGCCATATAGATCCTAAATTTCTTGTTTTTAACAGTGATTTATTTTTTATTTTTTATTTCATTTATTTTTACTCACCTTTTCCCTTATCTCTCACCAGATGAGAGTGGATTTCCACTTGATGGAATAAGGTGCACACATGATTGGGCTCAAGTATGGAAACATACTTCCAGAATCCCTCAAAGCCATGCTAACTATCACTTCAACATTATTTCAGCCATCTCTTTCTCAGGATTACTTGCTGTCATTGTGCATCCTGAATTAATTTTTCGCCATGTTTTTGAATATTTCTAAGAGAATATTCAGGTAGGGAATTATTCTTTTGATTTTTATTTGATATTAAGCTGACAACAATATATTTTTTACAGCTTCCTATGATGCAACCTTTTCCTGACCCTTCCAGAATATTTGTTCTTTATAATACCCCCACACATCACAATGTCCAAGTAATAGACTTGGTGGCCAGAAGGGGGTGTAGGCTGATATATTTACTTGCCTGTTCCCCTGATTTTTATCCAATTGAGAAGGGGTTAAGTGTATTGAAATTCAGTTTGCAAAATTATAAAGAGTTGAATGGAGGGGAAAAAGCTGGGAATGTTATTGAGACATTTGTGAAATTGATTTTTACACCAACTTTGATCCAAAAACATTTCCATGATTGTGGATATATTGATTAGATTTGGATATATATTTTTTTAAATGCAACTTCTACATTTAAGCAAGAAATAAATTTGACATGTGTAATTTTTTTCCAGATGAGCTCTCTGAAAATTATAAACTTAAACATTTTTATAAGTGTAATTAAATAGAAGAAATTTTGTTTAAACAAAATATAAAATTGACTCTTCTTTAAAAGAAAATACCAGAAGTAGGAAGAGCAAGATTTTGGTCATTATGGTCAGACTTCCTTGTAGGGCCTCATTCCCACATAAAAATATTTCAATAATATCTTTTTCTCTTCTCCAATAAGCAATGAGTTTATATTACTTAGTATTTTTAAATTCCTTATTAAACATGTCTAGTTACACATAAATTTCTTTGTAAATAATTTTTAATACTAAAAATGATCTTTTCTTTGTTTTTATAAGTTTTTATAAAAAAACAAAGCCCAGTGCAATCTACCCATACTTTCTGAATTTCAAAACATGTATAAACTTGGGTTCCTCATGCACCATTGTTCTTGAAGGGCCCAGATGAACTCCTTCTCCAATGTAATCTTAAGTTGAAGTTCTTTAAAATATGACCATCAAATCATCCCCAATATCTGTCAAAAATTTTGAGCCTGAGGTTTTTAACCATCAACATTTGAAAAACATAAGAATTACTCCACTGAAGTCTCATCTTCTGAAAATTTAGCAGAGGGGGCCTTACCTGAGTTTGTATGAGAAATATGCACAGGATCCAATGGTTGGGGAGAATAAATATAAGAAGTATTGGATTGAAAAAAATTGTTCCCTAATGGATTCCAGGTGCTAGGCATGTTTTGAGGGAATCCAAAGTTCAAAAATGGTAGAGCTCCCATGTTCATTTGGTCAATTATATAATCTTGAAATTGACCATAATAAAACATATTATGAAGATAATTAGAAGGCATCTGGGTCATAGATTCACATTTGAAGATAGGGTATTTTGGAGGGCCAGTAACAGAAACATCATTTGGCATTTAATACTGTAAAATAAAAGTAAATTATTAATTGTGTAAAATTTATAGATCTAGAGATAAACAAATTACTATTACCTTTTTTCAAAGGTCAGCTTTGTCCATTTTTATGATAAAAAACTCATGAGGATTCTCAGAGGTGCCAGCTGATTTACACAGATGTTCTCAAGGTCTATGTGCTGACATTATTATAGTAAGTAACTCATAATGTCTCTTGGAAATGTATTTGTAGATGGGTGGAAAGTGTCATCATCACTATATTCATTCCCAAGTTTAGAAGAATGAATGTGCTTGAGCTGGCTTTATGAAAAGTTTTTTCTAATAATAAAAGAAAAATCATTAGAAATAATTATAATTGAATACATAAAATAATAATAACATGAGCTAAAACCTGTGGATATTTTTGAAGTATTCACAATGTGATGTGGCATTTGTTGGCCCAGCCCTTGACAAACTCCATCAAATCTGCCAGGGGAAAATTGAATTCAAGCTTCTTCTTCTATCTTGGGGCATAATCCTGTCCATAACTAACAGAGACCATTCAAGTAAAATTTTTAGCATTCTCTTGATGTTCAGAAAATATAGCCAGCTTCTCATCTTAATCATTTTTGATACAAGTGAAGGCACATTTCTTGAACTTGTCCATATTAGCATTTGATGCATCCCACTCAAATGATAATCTATCAGGTTCAGAGAGAACCTTATCTTATTTTTGGATTTATTGACTTGAGAAAATCCTTACTTCATTGAGGAGAGGAAAGCTCCAAAGGTTTGTGGTTGATTTAGAAGTTCAACTCTACCAAGATAGGGTAGGTTGAGTATTCATCTTCAGAGGAGTTATTAAAGTCTCCAATTTCCAAGCCATCTTGAGTCAGCTGTTCATCATCAATTGCAGGATAAAAAAATCTGGTAGAGTCACTGTAAATAGAAGGATAAAAAATTGCATAGTCGAAGTACAGAAGAGCTGAAAGTAGGAATAAAAAGGTCATCCACATCAGTTAAAAATTACTACAATAAACATACTAGTTTGATGAGAAGTGAAGGGAAAAACATAGGATTAAAATTCCAAGTGAATTCCAAGTGATGGATACAATAAAATTAGTTAATCAGTGTGTAGATAAGAAGCTAACAAGATTATATTCTTACAATTATTAAAGGGCTGAGGTTGAGACAAAAAGTCCAAAAAAAAAAAACCAAGAAAATTTATAGCATGACTACAGAAAAGGAATAAAGTGTGGTAAGTATTTTGGATTAATATATATAGGGAAATAAAATTAGCTGCTTACCAAAAACACAACACACAGACTTCAAGAAAATAATTTTCCCAAACAATGGGAAGTCCAGAAATATGAAAAATGAGGGAGACATTTCAGGTGGAGGTGGATGGGATTGGGTGATTGATGAGAAGAAAGAGAGAAATAATTAAATACACTAAAATGAGAAAATGAAAGGGTGAGAATAAGATGAAAAGAGAAATGAAGAGACATGTTGTGGGAAAGTGAGCAGCATGCAAACTTTATTTGGCAAGGGTGGGAAGGGCAAAAGTGCATGCTAGAGGGGGGGGGGCAAGCAGGAATTTTGCATATTGGGTTTGGGTGGGATGGGCAGCCCAAAAATACATTTTTTTTTTTGAAAAAGTTGCAAGCTTTTTTACATCAGCTGTATATTATTGCAAGAGTCACTAGTCTTTTACGAGGGAGTGTGTGTATGGTCAGTGATAGCATATTTTTGGAACATATATGCATAGTTTTTGTTTCTTCCCTTTCTTAATCTTTTTTGATTCAGCCACTCTCTGACCCATAACATGAGTGTACATGTTTATTCAAAATTTTACCATCCTCTCTTTCATGTGATAAGCATAGTCTTTTATTATTCACAAAATTGAATTATTTACAGGATGATGAAGAAATAGTATTTTTTGGACCCTTTGACATTTTCCATGTCTGTCAAATCACATCTTAAATCGAGATGAACACCATAAATTCAAAAGAGAGAAGTAAACAAATCAAATAACCCAATACCAAAGCATTATCTGCCCCCCTCACCCCACTGCAACATCAATTTGGTCAAACTTTCACTTCTTGAAGAGTGCCAAAACACTGCTAAGTGCATGCATAGAAAACGCATACGGTGGCTTCCCTGTCATTTACACCAAAATTATTTCTTCTTTTCCTCTCTCAATTTTGGTCATTTCTCAAAGTTTCTTTTTCTGAAAACTCTTTATGAATGGAGGGCTTCCAGGTGGTTACTGTCTTACTGTGACCTGCTCATTAATTTGGAAGTTGAAAATTGGGTATTTTTCAAATAAAATTAAATAAAAAATAATAATTTATATTTTGTATATATAACGCTAGATTCTACTTGTCAAAAGTTTTATGATGGGGATGCAAAAGGATTTGTATTATTGAGCCGAATTTTTGAGATTAAAAAAGTGAGCAAAAAATTTTCAGAAATTTACTATTACTGACTACATATTTAGAACGTTTTCATAAAAAGTATAGATTGAGTTGAGGAAATGATAGGGTTCAAACACCTATCTTTGCTATAAAAGCTCAAACTGCGTGCGAACAGCCAATATTTTAAGAAAAGATTATTGTAAAGTGCCTAGTTTACTCACAGATTTTTGATTTTCCAAACTATAACCAAATTTTAATCTGCTTTCCGTGAATCGAATCTAAATGTGAAACATTGTTAAATGTACTGGGCCATCTTTTTTGAAAAGTTTAGCACGTTTGATAAACTACTGTGAAAGAATATGATTGACAAGCACGTCATGGTTAAAGGAACTAAGTTTTTTCGCAGTGTGACTCAAATTGATAAGGATTCAATACTTTTCGTAAGGCACAATGTGATGCTGAGAATAACGCCCCGCGCTAAATTCCTTAGATCTTGTTTTCTGGTAGCTTCAATTTGAATTTCAAACTCATATCGACCCAGCAAAATTTGAACATGACATTGCATTATTTATAAACTGTTTTTGTGATAAGGAGGAAGGCTCATCCTCTAGACTCTTATACGCAAACTACTACTTTACCCTCATTGATAAGTGAGATATTAATCATGCAGATAAAATTTATTACACTTTGCTGGCTTTCGTTCGCTATTCAAATTCTAGCATTTAACTTCAAAGTAGTGAGTGGAAGTTAAATTTTTTAACCTATTTACACATGTTGACACACGGTAAAGAAAATTATTTTCAATCGCTATTGTCATTACATGGCAACTCTTGATGAGTTTGTGGGTATGGAAGCGGGGAAAGAATTAAAATTCACCTTCCGGGATGAAAAGACTTATCTTAACGATGTCAGCGAAATAAATCTATTCATGATAAGTAGTATATATAGCTAGTATTAAATTCACACTGAAAATAATTTTTCTTTTCTTTCCATATCAGCGACAAGTCTTTGTCCCAGTGGAGACAGCTAACAGAGAAGTATGTTGTACCTCTTTTAAATTATATTGATTCATTACATAGGACTTTAATTGCACTTTGAGAAGACTAATACTTTGCTTTCAAAAAAAACCCCTCATTTGAGGAAGCTGTATCATAATGAAGCCGCTTTTATAATTTTGAAAAATTTTGTAAACAGCCTTAATGGTGCTCTCAGGTCAGAAAACCGAGTGAGTACATGGATTACATTGGAGGAATAAGTATCAAGGTCTAGATAGGAATTGTCTAACATTATCACTCTTTCTTCTTTTTTCATTTTATGAAAAATTAGCGTAGTACGGATCTTGCAGGGCCATCAAATGCCAAATCTTTAGGTAAAAGGGTAAGTTTGTAAAAAAAAAAAATACAGAAAAAGTAAATTTCTTTATGCTTAAAACCATTAACATTTTCAGATTACTTGACCACATGAAGATAAGAAGCTGTTAACTACACATCTAGAATGTCAAATAGTAAAATACCAAAATTTCAATGTATAAAAAAAGCATTTAGTTTCTCGGTTGACAAAAAAAAATGTCAGGTTTAAAGAAATGATATCATGGCGTGTTTTGAAGAGAAGACACTGCCATAAAAATTTCACATTTATTAATGATCCAAATCTCTTTATATATCTATGAGATACTTGATGTTGGCAAACCCTCTTTTTTTTTTTTTTTTTTTTTTTTTTTTTATTCATACAATCTCACCCGACAGGGGGCATGAAGGAGAAACGCTGACACATAAGGTGGTAAATACATAATAGGGATAGACCAAAGATAATGGGGAGACACTAATGGCAATTTAGTAGGTAACATTTAGATAAAAATTACTTAGGTGAAGACAGGTTGTTAGGGAATCTACGAGAATCAACTAAAAATTTTGCTACAGCCGCCATGGCGGGGGAACTAGACAAGAGGGCTGTAGTAGTAAAGGGTAGCTTATGCTTTGCTACTTCCTTAATAAGTGAGCGACGGATATCTGAGTGAGCAGGACAAAAAAGTAGGAGATGCTCAGGTGTGTCCTTTGCCCTAGAAGAGCAAAGTGAGCAGAGTGGAGAATCAACAGCCTTGAAGCAAAAGAGATAATTATTTAGAGGGGAGTGACCGGAGTGGCACTGAGCCAAGGCGGTTGCTTGGGCTCTTGGGAGCATAGAAAGAGATTTAAAAAATGTTGATGGTTCACATTTTCCTCTGAGTTTCCTAAGAACCTCTTGAGGTGGAGGAGCAGAGAGACGCAACAAATGATGCATTTTCAATGATGATTTTAAAGCTGATACAGATGGTGAAGGAGGAGTGAAAGAAAAAAAAGGACTCAGCGAATGGGGCAAGGGGGTGCAAACCAGAGGCCAAGGTATCAACTAGCTCATTTCCTGGTATGCCTAAGTGGCCAGGACATCATTGCAAATTTAGTTTCAATGAGGGATTGTGGTCACAAATTAGGCTAACTGAATCTGAAATAGCAAACAGTACAGAAGCATTTGAGGAAGGTGAGGATAGTGAGGATAGTTTTCTAATGACTGCTTGGCTGTCTGTGAGGATGCTGTGGAAAGGGTTAGCTAAAAAGTGGTGGAGACCTAATAAAATTCCCACAATTTCAGCTTCAAAAACTTAAAAGAGGGAAGCGTCACCAATTCAGGAAACCATAAGGAGAGGGAGGCCTGGATCAAAGGCTGCAAAAAGGACGCCTTCTCAGGATCTTGAACCATCAGTTTAAATGAAATGAGAAGATAAGGGGTGAGAGGAAAAGGATTCAAACAACTGCTCAAGGGACTTTTCCTTAGTTGGAGCAATAAATGTTTCAAATAAGGGAGAAGCCCAAAGAGGGAAAGAGGCTAAGGTTTGCATGTCCATATTTTTGAGCAGAAAGAGTGGGGGAAAAGGGCTGGTTAGAGATAAAAGATGGAGAGGGTGTCTATGTAGCTTGGGTGGGGTGGCATGGAGGATTGACTTTTCCAAATGCGCCATTGGGTTGGAGTCAGGAATGGTGAGGCCTTGTGTACAACAATGTCTAAATGTTGTTTACATGAGAGGGAAGCTGAGTCATGTAGGAGGATGCACACTGGAGTGGAGCAAAAACATCCAAGTGCTCTTCTGATAGCCCTGTTGTCTACAACCTGCAGCTTTCTTGATGTGCAAGAAATAGTTTTGGGATTGTGCCACACAATTGCAGCATAATCTGTTCTTGAATGAATAAGTGAGTTAATGAGAAGCTTGTACTGATGAAGAGGAATACCCCAGCCAGACAAAGCAAGCCAATGTAGAGCTGTGGCAGCTTGAAGCCCTTTAACAACTAGCTTAGTGTCGTTGGGCTTAAAGGAAAGCATTGAGTCCAGTTCCATACCCAATCATTTGATAGAAGGAACTGGATTAAGAGAGCGGCCATCAAAGATTAGTGAAGGGGGAGATTTTAAAAGTGGGAGGCATTTGGTCAGTAATAACCATTTAGTTTTAGACACATCAAAAACGGCCACATGTGAGTGACCCCATCCAAGTGCCTCTTCACCTATTTGAGCTAGTGTATTGGTGACTTTCTCAGGGTCTTTGTCAGCAGAAAGAAATATGATGTCATCAATATATCCAATTGCCAAGCAGGACCTAGAGATGGAAGGGAGCATGAGTAATTTAGAATTATATATTATATATAAGAGAGGGGATAAGGGGGAGCCTTGGGGAAGGCCTTTAGGGAAGAAAGCATGAGGTGATTCATAAGAGGAGAATGAGATATTGGTGCTGAAATCTTCTAAGGAGTTAGTGATATGATATATTAGGCCCCTGGGGAGTGGGAGTGAAAGAAGGGTGCAATGGAGCCTCTGCGTGTTGACGGATGGAAAAGCTCCTTTGACATCTAGGGAAAGAGCTCCAACAACCTTACCTAGACACCATTGGTCCTTGGTCCAAAAAGTGAGGTGAAGTAGAGCATCAGATGTGCTTCTCAGAGGGCAACCACCATAATGATTTTCAGGGAGAAGGTTGCCTGATTCCATGTAGAAGGACAAATGGTTGGTAAGCATAGAATCCAATAGTTTTCCCATAGTGTTGAGAAGTGCAATAGGACGGAAAGCACTGGGGATAGAGTAATTGGGGTGGCCTGGTTTGGGAATGATAACTGTTTTGGAATGTTTCCAAGTTTTAGGGTAGTATCCTGTGTACAGGCACTGCTGAAAAAGAGGTAACAGAATATTAGCAATTGCCTGGGGATTAAAGTGGAGAAATGCATTTGGGATTCCATCTGGGCCCGATGGTCTGCCTTTTTTGGTCTTGAGAAGGGTGGTTATGAGTTTATGTGCAGTGAAGAAAGGAGAATGGGGAACATGAATGGGGAAAAGGGGTGGTGAGTCTGACAAATAAAAGGGGATTGAGGCTACTGATGTTCCTTCAAAAAGCATGGAGGCCTTTAAAAGGTTATCAGTAGTGATGGACCCCCCTTCATCTGTAATGGGTGGGCTAGATTGCGGGTCAGAAGGGAGTGAGAGGTACTTAGCAGGCTTGTGGAGGGTGAGGGGAGTGAGAGAAGAGAGGAAATTTTGCCAGTGAGATTTGTGAAGGAATTTTATTTTGGATCGGAACAGTTTGCGCGCTAACAGAAACTTGGCTGTGTTGTGGGAAGTAGGGGAGGAGTGCATTTTTTGCTGGGCTCTGTAACAGGTCTTCTTGAGGGGATCCAAGATTTCCCTGTTCCACAATACACGACACAACAAGCCAAGCTGCTGCAGCAGGACAAAACGTTTCATTAGTTTGATAAAAAGGGAAGTGATATGTTTGGCAGCCTGATCTATGTCAGAAGGGGAGGAGGAGGGGGTGGGAGGGGGAATAGTGGACAGCAAAGAAGAAAGAGAACACTCATAAAACTTTTTCCAGTTGAAAAAAGGTTTGTGTGTATTTGGGAGGGGAGAGAGAAAGAGACAAGTAATGATTTATTGGTGGTCAGAAAGATATGAGGAAGATCCGTCATTATCTATAACACAGCTAATCACTAAATTCAGTGCCATACTATTTGCAAACACAAGGTCAATTACTGAAGTAATATTCCTAGTGTTGAAAAATGTTGGAACACTTTGTTGAGAGATTAACGTCAAGTTCAAGTCATTGATGGAGTCTAAAAAGGGAGTTGCTTCAGGATGATTGTAGGAGTGTTTGTCTACACAAGCCAACAAGTCATGATGAAGGTTAGAGTCAGTGAAAAGGAGAGTGGGGATATTAATAAAAGGAGAGAGAGAAGGAAAAATATGTTGTGTGGTTGAAAAGGTTTGAGGCGGGTTATAAACATTAACAAAAAAAAAGGTGAAGGAATGTGATTGATGAGAAGGAGTGTGAGATCTAAGGAAGGAGAAGGGAGTGAAGTAAAAAGATTAAAAGGGAGTTTTTTATTTATGTAAAAGCAGAAACAAATGGGTGAAGGGTGAGGGGAGGGAGAAGAGAACTGAGGAATAACCAGGTGCAGGAGAGAAATGGTCTGGTGATAGAAAAGGTTCTTGCATGGCAAGGATGTCATAGGATGGAGCTGCAACATCATTAAAAAGAGAATGGAAAATGTAAAAGGAGATGTGACAATTTAATTTAAAAACAGTAAAAGGAAACTGAGGCAATTGATTGGAATGTCCTATCATAAAGATTTATTGAGGGGGCAGGCAGGCAAGTGCGGGAGGTGGAATATGAGAGGGGGGGCAGGATCAGTAAGAAGAGCCTGGAGAGAAGTTTGAGCAGTCTTCACTGGGTGATCATGAGGTAGAGTATCAATACATCTGAGGCAGACAGGTGATGACATCTTCTGCGCTTTGTATGACTTGGAGCTTTGATGGCCGGCACAATTAGAGCACCTGGGAAGAAGGGCACAGTGGATAGATAAGTGTCCCTTACTCCAACACTTGAAGCATGTGCTAAGTTTGTGATTGACAGACTCAGTTCCATGAACCTGACCTTCAGTATAAAGGTGAAAGGGAGGAGAAGGAGAGGATAAGGCATTAGCAATATTTTTGTCAAGCAGGTGAAGTACAGCAGAGGAATGATTTTTCCCGGCCCTTGCTTCAGGTCTTCTTAACCAGGTGACGCAATATAAAGACTTGAGTGTTTCAGGATTATCACTGATCAAAGTGTCAACATCTGTTTGAATATCAAAATCATAATAAGTCAGAACCCCATGGACCACCACAGAGTAAGTAGGGGTTTTGTAGATGAGTCCTTGGAGGATCCATGACTGCCACACATTGGTGAGAGAATTTAGGTCACTTGGGGTGGCAACAATGATTTTAAAATCATTAGATTTGTGCCAAATGATACCACGGATACGGATGACAGAGTTAGTAGCACAGTTGGTAATTTTTTTGGCATTAATTTTATTGTTAATAATGGTAAGGAGTTGAGAGTTGGATACATCCATGAGGACTGGAGATGAAGGGTTGGACTGCTTGATAGTGAAATGAGGGAGGCCTTGTGGAGGTTGAGTGTGCATATAAGGGGGAGGGGAAGTGGAGGAGACAGCTTGTGCAAAGGAAGGGAAAGATGGGGGGACACTTTTTGAGGGAGGAGGGGCAGGTGCAGAGGGGGAAGGGAGAGGGGGAACACAGTTGAGGAGTTTTTTATTTTATTGGTGAGTGTAGAGATATATGGAGGAGGAGAATTAGGTGGCACTTGGTAGAAACCAGATTGGCTAGCGTGGTGGGAAATGGCTGCAGCGAGGGCCTAGATGTCAGATAGAAATGCCTTATGTACTGTGATTTTTGTTCCCTTGCGCTGTACACAATCCTATAGTACTAGCTATAGGCCTTGACCAAGGGAGTTGGAGAAAAACCAGAAAGAAAATCCCCTGTCCCTTTAGAAAAATATAAGTGAGATTTACCTGCTACAGTAAATTAGTTCCTGTTGTTTAAAGCCCCTTTTCCAATAGACTTGACTGCCTGATCAGCCAAGAAATTAGTCTCCAGACAGACTACCAAATCAAAGAACTGAAATGTAGACTAATCTCCACACCAGAGAAAGCAATGATACTTGATGTAGGTTTCAAATCCACACCAGAGACAGCAATAATACTTGATATAGCTTGCAAGACTACACCAGAGAAAACAGTTGTCAAAGTTGAGTTAAATGAAGAACTAACCTTGCAACAAACACAGCCAATTGTGGCCAAAAAACAGTGAAAACTGAGTGAGGAACAAGGATATCACCTCCAGATGGTTGTATGATGATTAAGGTTGCCCCAAAACTGTCTTATTCACTATATACATACAGACCACTATCTAAGAGCCCATGCACACCAACAAATTTGGCATTTCTGAGTGCCAAATTGCATAAAACCCCTCTAGAAATGCTTCCCAGCCTTCTAGCACTGAGGCGGGTGGTCTGCCCGATGTCGGGAGGCCCACCTGAGGCTGCCGGACCACCCTGAAGCCAGAAAACCTCCAAAAACCTCCAAAAATACCCAAAATACTTAGAAAAATAAGCTATGACTACTAAAACCTTTAAAACACATAATTAAGCTATAACAACATTGAGACATGAAAGGTAGAAAAAAATTAGCCCATTCTAATGGTACTAAGCACTTAACCCTAAGACTTACAGTTAGCCTGTAAAATGTGAAAAACAAACTTCAACAGCTATCTTTTAAAATGAAAAATGAGAAATAATCCCTTAAATACTTAGAATATGAAAAATGTCATCAAGACATAAAATATAGAGAAAAACCGGGGCTATCCAATGGTAGTACCCACATCCCCGCAGTCCCAATATTTGCCTAATAATTCCAGAAAAACACCCAATTATTAAACAATGCCATTTAAGACATATCAAAACAACACCAAATAGACCAACAAAGGGCTCCACCAATGTTGGAAGACCACAGCACGGCAGTTCCTTGATTGTGTTCAAAAGGTTTGTGAGGCAGGAGAACAGGGCAACTGCATTGGTTGCTTGAGAGATACCCACAAGTTGGACCACTCTAGCAGCAGGGGAAACCAGGTTGACTGATGATGGAAGGGGGGCACAAGGAGCAGCAGTAAGTCCAAAATCCACAAATGGGTTGGCCGGGTTGTTGCAAGAATCATTGAGAGTTTGTGGTTGGGAGGTAGGAGGAAGGTCTTGTGTAGTGACAGAGGGATCAAAAAAGAGCTCAGGGTGAGCTGCTCTTGCTTCCTCCAAGGAGAAAGTGGGGTTGTCTCTAGGAGGCCCATAGGGGGAAGAGCGAGAGGAAAATATACACCTTTTGGGATGGCGAGAAGGTTTGGGGGGGAGGAGGAGGGATCAGGTGTATGTGTATCATGAACCTCAGGAGGAATAGAGTTTGGCAGAGGCTGGGATTCTGGAGCCAGAGGGAGGGCAGTAAAAGTGGCGGCACGTCTGCCATGACTGGTGTGTCAATAAGCATAAGATTGTTGTTCTGGTCAGAAGCCATGGGAAAACCCTCTTGAGAACTGTTAGCTTAAGAGCAAACACAATCAATCACTTCTCCCCAGTGATGATTAAGCAGGTATCTGTTCAGGTTCATAAGTCAAATATTGATTTAGAAATAATAGAGGAATAAAGTAGAGAAAAACAATTTAAGTTGTAAAATCTGTTTTTCACCTGTTGATAATATAAAATTGAATAGAGAAACACAAGAGGAATTCTAGCTATATATAATCTTATAATATCAACATACACCTTTGCAACCTATCACACACTAAATCAATAATCTACTCATGTGCAAACACTACGCACCAAGTAAGATATCCCTGATGGGGATATCCAGCGCAAGTTAGGGATATTTTAGGGAGGCGCATAAGGTCATAAAAATAAATGTAAGAAAAGTAAGTGCATGAAAAATAAGTGCGAGAAACGTAAGTGTAAAAAAAAAAATCATTTTTGACCATGATAATTTTTTTCTTTCAAAAAAAAAATTATGAAAAAACAGAAAAAAATAAAAAAATGAAATAAAAATTCATTTTTTCAGAGAAAAAAAAAATTAAAAAACAAAATTTCCCATGGTTGGAAAATATTTTTCTTACACTTATTTTTCTCACATATTTTTTTTTGCACATATTTTCTTACACATATTTTTCTTGCACATATTTTTCTGACACATATTTTTCTATCCTTATGTCCCTCCCTAAAATATCCCCAACTCGCGCTGGATATCCCCATCAGGGATGTCTCACTTGGTGCATAGTGAAAGCATGCATACCAAACGCCACAATACTCAACCTATTTAAGAAATGGCAACCTCCTTCAACAACATTCACAAAGAGAATAAAACTCAAAAATAGAAGGAAGTACATGGAGAGTAAGCAACTAGATGAGGTTAACTGTGCAGATGGGATAAAAGATATATTGTGAATAATTGATGAGGGGCAAATTGTTAGGTAATCTGTTAGTGAGAATGAGGTAAAAAATACTGAAAAATAAAAAGGAATCAAATAAAATAAGATAAACAATAGAGAGAAAAGATAATGATCACAAACTTGAATACACTTTTCAGTTCAACAAGCAAACATTTAGCAAGCCCTGAAAGTTGTTGATATATATTTATATTCACCAGAAAAAAAAAGTGGGGACCTTATGGTAGCAGTGTCAGCACTTCGTCCGGAGTGAACCGAATAATATTTTGTTACTCACCTATGGTAGCAGTGTCAGCGCTTCGTCCAGAGTGAACCGGAGTTAGACGTGTCAGCTGCACCACAGACTATATACACGTTATGTACTTAACAATCACTAAGCTATTATACTAGACATAACACCCCCCCTCTTAGTGATTTCCCTATAACCATCCCTTGCCAAAAACAAGTAGAGAAGTTTGAAAGTAAATAAAAATAAAAATAAAAATAAAAATAAAAATGAAAGAAAATAAGGAAAAACATAGAAACTAGAAACCCCCTAATAAAAATCTCTTTTCTTTCCAAACATTTGGTCCCAAATTCTTTGTCAACAAATCTGCCACCTGATCTTTAGTTGAAACCCACTTAATGTCAATTTCACAACGATGAACTTGTTCATTCACAAAATAGAAATCTCTGTCAACATGCCTACAACGTTTGTCAGAGGGATTATCAGTGGCTGCTACAATTGCACCTTTGTTGTCGCAATACAGAGTTGTCGGACCATGGCACAAATCCACTTCACGTAGAAGGTTACGCATCCAAAGAGCTTGACGTGTTGCATTTGACATTGCCATTAACTCTGAGTGAAGTGATGCTGTTGCCACCCTTGATTGACGCTTTGATTGCCATAAGATAAGACAGTTGTTGACTTGAAGAACATGACCTCCTGTAGCTCTAGCAAATTCTCCACCCCAAGTAGCATCACAATAAACCTCCGTAGATGGATTGAGACTGATTGTCGGGAAAAGATGAAATTTCATGTCTTTGGTAAATTGTAGATATCTCAGCAAATGATTAAGCGCATCCCATTCAGCTTTACCTGGTCTTGATGCATAATGTGCCAGGAATTTGACAGGATACACCAAATCAGGCCTTGATCCAGCTACAAGATATTATAAAGAACCAATAATAGACAGAAATTTGAGAGGTTCCTGTGGAGGATGAGATTTCTCCTTTAAAGACACCAAAGAAAGACCCATTGGTAAAGGTGAGTGAGAGTTAAGACCAGCTGGATTGTGTTCATTAAGAATTTTGTTGATAAGAGCCGGTTGGTGGATAGTGAAACCTTTGGAACAACGTGAAACTGCTAGACCAAAAATAGAAGAGATACTATCAGACCATTTCACCTTCAAACTAATCCCTATATCCATTTCCAACTCTCTCAAAACCGTATCACTACTCCCTACAACCACACCATCATCTACATGAATCCATAACATTCCCTTCGAACCCTCTTTTGCTAGCACATATACACTTGCATCCTGATTGCTTGATCTGTAACCTAAATTTGCCAGAATTTTGCTGAGATGTTTCCACCAACACCTGGCTGCTTGCTTAGTACCGTATAGAGCTTTTCTAAGTTTTCAGACATGAGTTGAATTAACAGACTCAAAACCTTCAGGTTGCTTGAAATAAATTTCTTCTTCAAGATCGCTGTGGAGATAAGCTGCAGTGACATCAAAAGTTTTGATTGGCCAGTTGTACGTAGCAGCTAGGGTGAGGATCAGACGCAGAGATGCAAAAGTGGCTGTTGGAGCAAAAGTGTCATTAAAATCAATACCTTCAACTTGTTTGAAACCCTGAGCTACATATCGTGCCTTGTGTTTGATGATTTTCCCAAATTCATCCCTTTTAAGAGCAAAAACCCATCAGGCACCTGTGACAGTTTTTCCAGGAGGAAGAGGAACAATATCCCAAACTTTCATATAAGACATGTTGTCTAATTCCTGAAGACAAGCTGACTTCCATTCAACTGCGTCTGGACGCTTCATTGCCTGTTTGAAAGTTCGAGGTAAGCGGTCAGAAAGTTCATAAGCATTATTGTTAATGAAATCAACCATGACATCTTGGGTAGCAATAGTTTCTTCTGCTGTAAAATCGCCAAATTTAAGTTGGTTCAAAATAAATGCTAGGTCACCTTTAGAATGAGATGTTTTTGGATGTGAAAATTTAAGTGTTTTAATATTGTCCTCGTCCCCTTCTGGGATGAAATTTGCCATTGCCAATTGAACAAAAGAATTAGACTCTGGATGCCAAAAAATCCAACCTTTACCACCATCAATAAAACCAAAAACCCTGCAACACATAGCCCGGACCTCCATTCTTGTCCTTTTTTCAGTTGGAATGTGCACATATGCCCACTGACCAAAAATTTTGACAGGAGATAAGTCCGCTTTTTTGTTGAAAATGATTTGGTATGGGGTAATATCAGTACCTCTCATATTGGGTAATTTATTGTGAATGAAAGAGGCCCAACAATAAGCAAAAGTCCAAAAGGTGGGGGGCAGATTTGATGCAAGAAGGATTGTTCTGGCTATTTCACCAATGGTTTCATTGAATCTTTCAGCCATTCCATTCTGTTCATGGTGATAAGGCATAGAGTGTTCATGAAGGATACCGTGTTGGGAAAGGTATTCAGAGAATTTCTTGTTCATGTATTCTTTGCCATTTTCAGTCCTGAGGATTTTGAGACGTTGATTCGTGATGTTTTCTAAGCGAGATTTGAAATTAATAAAAGCATCAAAAACATCTGACTTCTTCTTTAGGACAAAAACTTCCCCATAAGTCAAGAAAGATTCTCTGAAGGTAGCTACATAAACTTCACCTCTATCAGTTACATCAACCATTGGCCCTACTAGATCAGAAACCACCAAATCCATGAGCTCATGTGTGCGCTTGGATGTCTTGCACGTGTTTTTCCTTTTGCTTTTTGACATAGCACAAACATCACAGTGTAATCTGCATGAAGGGACATAAGATGGTGCATTTTCGCAAAGACCTTTTTTGGCAAGTCTTCTCAAAACCCTGGTACTTGTGTGTCCAAGACGACAATGCCAATCCATGATTGAGTCAGGAACCGCAGTTGGATAAGGAATTTTTGAAGGGGGTGGAGTAACAAAAGGAGCAGGAAGGGTAGCAGAGGATAAAGAGTTAAAATAATTCATTTCAAAAACATTGGTCTCTAGTGCACAAGGATATACTTGATCAACCGTCCATTTACGACCAGCAGAAGATTTAAGAGCTAGAAATAATATTTTTTTGTTTTTTGAAATAACATAATCATGATTTTGATTAAAAGAAAGAGAAATGCCATTATCTAGAAGATCAAAAGGAGAAATAAGAGTGGATTTTGCCCTATCACAATAGAAAACACCTTTGATAGTAACTAATTCTCCATCACATCCTTTAATGAACATGTTTCCGTGACCAGTAATGAAAGCAGCACCAGAGTCAGTTGCAGTTTTGACTGGAATAGGAGTATCCAAAGTTCTGAAGTCAGAGAGAAGACGTACATCACCAGTGACATGATGTGTTGCACCAGAGTCAAAAATACCTTGACAATCTTTACTGTCTTGCTCCTCAGTCCAGCTATCAGTACCAAAATCCATTTCCTTCAAAGCAGTAGTGAGAACATCTAGCGCTTTGCAGCTGATTTCGTTTAAGCAGGGTTTTGGTGGAGTTTGAGCTGGTTGTTTTCCTTTCCTATTGTTCAGTGCCTTCCGGACAAGGTTCATAGAGTCCTTGTTGTCACGAGCAAAAGCTTCACGTTGACCCCAAACCGCTACATTAAAACTTTTACTGTTTGGATCATATGGACAAGTGTTCTGAAAGTGTTCAGAGGATTTGCAGTAAAAACAGGAATATTCAGGTTTTCTATTTCCAGGGCGGTAACTGTCCATGCGGCCTTTTCTGAAAGCCAAAGATGAAACAGACTCGGGTTCAGTTGTCATTTCAAAAGCAGTGGAAAGGGTAGGGGCATTTGAGGAAGAATGAGTTGAATTGATAAAAGCATTTTGGAGAACATCCAACATCTCATTGAAGGAAGGTTGAGTGATGTCTTTTCGCAATTCAAAATGATGATTAGCTTCAGTGGCAAGATGTTTAACTGATGACAGTAATAAAAGTTGGGTGAAAACTTCTGCCAACTCGTTGAAACCAAAAACGAAACCTGAACGTTTAACCGCCTCTAAAATAGATTTGACTTTTTCTCCATGTTCCATGACAGTAGTGAAAGAAGAGTTTTTAACATTTAAGAGATCATTAAAAAGAGCCATGCGAGCAGTGTGAGATGCCTTATCAAACTTGGAGCTGAGAATTGAAAACACCTTATAGCTAGTAATTCCAAAATCAATGAGACCCTGAAGCGGTTCGTCAATGGTGTTGTAAATGGTATGCCAACTCATTTCATCTTCAAATTTTGAAGTACTGTCTTTTATTGCATTAGCATTTGATATATATTTTGTGGAACATACGCGGCGTGTTAAAAAAATGTTAACATTTTTTACCCAAGTCTGCCAGTTAGAGCCATTGTTTTTTAATTTAGACATTTTATTAGTACGTTGAATAATTTCATCAATAACCTCTGCACAATCTTTACCCTTGTAAGTTTCAAGTGGGGCATTATCTTTATCACAGTCTGAAAGAAAAGAATCGTTGCTGAGCGATGACTCCGAATTCAAGCCCTGTGCAACACCGGTTCCCGCATGACGCGACGTCGAGGCACGCGTTTGACGGTGTCTTGATTGTCGCGTATGCAAACCGTCGCTGTGGCGTGAAGGCATAAGGTGAGGAGGTTGGTCACGAGGTGGGTGTAAAACAGATGGGGATAGAGGAGGAGGGGGTAAATCCGCGGCAATTCTTGTGGAGGGATTGGTCGGAGGGGTTAAAGTAGATTGGTGAGCGGTGTTCTCGCTTTCGCTAGAGGGAGTTGGTGAAGAGGGGGTACCTGAGAATGAACGCGAGCGGCGTCTCGCACGGATATTTAAATTTGACGGAGGATTTAGATTCTTTAATTCTCGGCTAAGTGTAGGAAGGCGCTCGCGAGCTAAGCGAGGGCGTGATTGGAATGGATTTGAAGAATCCGAAATCGGCATGGATTAGATTAACCGAGAGAAAAAAGGTGGAGGTAGCTCAACACCAAACGGGACGTTTTTAACGTGGGGCAAGCACGGGGCACACAACTTTTCCGGGAAAGATACAAGATTGGATTACTGCTAGTAACAAATCAGGGACAGCCCATAACCTATGGTAGCAGTGTCAGCGCTTCGTCCGGAGTGAACCGGAGTTAGACGCGTCAGCTGCACCACAGACTATATACACGTTATGTACTTAACAATCACTAAGCTATTATACTAGACATAACAGACCTGATAGCAGGTGCCAATCCCTATCTTTGATTTGATTCAGTTTTATCTCAGCTGCAATTTTTCTGAGAAGACTGCGCACTGAGCACTAAGCATGTTAGCTCGCGTGGCATTAAATCTGAGTTATTCATGAAATGGATTGAGAGAATGGCACCTGCTAGCAGGTGCTGGCTGTTTTTTCGTGGTGATTGTAGATATATTTTGAAAAAAACATGGCTAGTGTCACTACTTATGACACTACCAACATTTTGCTTACGTTCCCGATGGGAACGTCACCATGGCGTTCGCTTTTCGTTCCATTCAAACTTGCGAACGCCACGACGAGCGCAACATGCAGTTGCAAACGCCAGCGATTTCTGGAACCTCAGAGCGAGCGCCGCACATCATTTTCAACTTGAGTCACCCACAGTCCATCAATCTAATTCTTCATCTTCCTTCAATCCTTGAGTTATTCCTCATTTTTCTATTTTATTTGAAAGTTTGATCTTTCTCTTGATTTTACAAGCCCTGTTTTACAGCAAAGTCGGAAAAGGTTGCCGAAATTTTGACAAAAAAATTGAAGTTCCTCTCATGAAAAAATGATTTGCCTATTCAAAAGGGTTGGAGATGAGTCGGGAGTACTGTCTTTTGAATAGGCAAATCATTTTTCTTGTGAGAGCAGCTTTGATTTTTTTGAAGAAAATTCTGCAAGCATTTGTGACTTGGATGTATTCGATGTGCTATATTAATTATTTAGTTTTGATCTCATGAATGCTTCTTAATCACCGCCCATAGGCACCAGACCATCTCAAGGGGATTCTTCATTCCCTGGGGATATTAGAGATTTCACAGAGACTCTTATGATCAATCAAAACAAATTCTACTCATTGATTAATACCCTAAACAAAAGATGTTGAAAGTATTAAGGCAGCTAAGACTAATATTGTCAAAAAAAATTATCAAAATCAAACCCATCTTGCACTTCCGAGTTTATCATTTATTTAATTATTTCTTGGGATCACTTTCCCTTAGGGCATGAAACTACACACAGAAAATAAATAAAGTGGAATATGTACATGATTGAGAGTGGGCATAGACAGTCCAAAAACTTGTGAGTTTAAGCATTTAAGTGTTCAAGGGTCTTGTTTCATTGAACTTTTTTGGACAGCATTTTTGGATGCAGCCTGAAAAGCTGCAAGGATCTTGAAAATATGCTTCCAAACTGGAAACGCTTGTGGGTTTCTTGCTACTTATTCACTGTGTAAAGTGACATAAAATCATGTTTTAGGTGTGGGATTGAAGATGGGAAACTTTTAGTGGAAAATATATCTCGCTATCACTCATTTTTGGAATACTTTTAAGTAATTCAATTCTGAGGCTTCAGAAAATTTGTCCAGGTTTCAGGTAGTCTCCTCAGCAGAAGTTTACATACTTAAATTCAAGTTGATCAGGTCACTTTCCTGTTTTGAGCAAGTATATACATGCCATGTTGGGTGACTCCATGTTTATCAATATAAACATTTGTGGAACACTTAGAACAAAGACACAAGTGCATTTTGGATTTATTTTTAACTTTAATGAGGAAAACTGAGTACAATCAGATATAAAAAATGATTCAAGTTAAGAACAATCGTAATATTCCTCTCTCTCAACAATACTATTTAACTTCCTTTATATTTCCCGCTTCTTCTCCCCGTCATGTTTCTCAGTGTAGTTTGAATTTAGTCTACCACTGTCTCCTCTGCCTTCATGCCCAAAGTTGGGTAAGATTGCATGAAATAAAAATAAATAAATAAAATAAAATAAAGATCTAGCAAGAGGAAAATTGATGGGTTGTGGGTGAGTCAAAGTCAAAACTGATGCATGGCGTTTTCTCTGACGTTCCAGAAATCGGTGGCGTTCACAATTGTATGTTGCGTTTGTCGTGGCGATCACAAGTTTTTATGCATAAAAGTGCAAACGCCATGGTGACGCTCCCGCTGGAAGCGTCGGCAAAATGTTGGTAGTGTGAGGAGCATTAGTACCTAAAGAAACAAGTTTGTGCTTAAAGTGACCAACAATCTGAAGTCCATAACACAGGCCATTAAGCAAGCTCTTATGCTTGAATTCTCAATTTCAATGCACAATTTCCTGTATTGAGGTACACTCCAAAGATCTAGGCCTTGAACTTTTTCTAATTCTCCGTTTTACATATTTTTATGAGATGCCGAGTTTTCCATCTAGTTTGGTTAGCCTCAACGACAAAGTCAACGCAGCAAGAAAAGGTTTCAATGCCTCACTTGATCGGGCCGGGGAGAAATCAGGTGTCTTCAAGCCATCTTCCTCGTCTGCGTCGGCTTCAACCTCTTCTGCTGAGAGAAACAACGTACTAGCAAAACCTCCTCCACCTTTCTCCTCGTCGTCCAGGGCCAATAGATCAACTCCCTTTCCACCATTCAGAAACTTCACTGAAAATGATAAGCAGGCCTTTTTCCGTCTTCTTGACGACTTTTTTCTTGCACGAATGGGAAATAGTGCACCACCTACTGATGATGGACCGCCACCTCCAATAGTCTTGTCCACTAGACCTTCTTTTACAACTGCTTCTTCTGGTTATAGTGATCTAAATCAAAAACCTTCACTAGGAAGAGCTTTCGATCTTTCACGCTACTTTTCCAACTTTCGTGCCTGGATTCGCTCTAAAGACGAATGGTACATGTCTTCAGATCCGGTTCCCCCCCTTATTCAAACGGATGTTGATATCAAACGCGTAGGTAGCTGGCAACAAACTGGTCAAATCAAGACTGTTAATGGTTATGTTCTTTACGATGATCTTTCACAATGCTGGTACACTGTCACATTCAATCTTTCAAGACCCTTTCCGCCATCTTCTGCTGCCGCTCAGTATCGTCCATGCCCGTCACCGAGGACTACTGAGCAATTGATCGCGTCTTCTCAATTCTATGGTCCACAAATCGTTGCCTTTGCTGAACAAGCAGAATATAGTGGGCAGCATGTGGCTAGAGGTGAATGCTGGGACCTTGCTAACGAAGCTCTGAAAGCATTTGTTGGATCTCCAGCTCCGCTTACAAGCATTGGGAGGACTCATGGCTCAATGATTTACAAAGGTCGCTGTTCATCAAGAGGTCAAGGTGAAGGACAATGGTTTGGTGGTGATGTTGGTCAAGTGAGACCAGGTGATGTGATTGAATGGAGAAAAGTTAAGTGTGATACTGTCAATCCCCATCTGATGTGTACCCTAGGTGATCCAGTTAGTTTCGCTCCCCATTTTTTCTTCCTTTTGAAAATAAGTAAAGCTTCATGATTTAAATCATTATCTATCTTTTCGTTTAGGATCATACGGCTATTATTGTGAACGCCACTCATTCGATTCTAAACACTACTTACCCTGCACCGCCTGGCTCTCTGGGACAGATCACGGTTGTTGAACAATCTCTTCGTCAACTTCCAGTTAGAAGAACTTATGACTTATCTACCATGAGTGAGGGTGAAGTATGGATTTACAGACCTACTGAAGTCGATGATTTACTGGGTCCTGGAAAGGATTCTGTAACGTTTCCACCCCCTGGTACAGCGCACGAAGCATGAAAGTCTTTTTTTTTTTTTTTTTTTTTTTTTTTTTTTTTTTTTTTTTTTTTGTATGAGTATTGTTAGAGAACATTGGTCCTTGTATTGTAGAGTTACGAATACAACATTTTTTGTATATTCCAGTTAGCTAATTTTGTGATCAAGATTTATCCCTATTCAATTCTTTACATATGGCACAGACCCATGGTTTGTGGAAATGAGATACCGTAAAATTTCAATTTAACATTGATCATTAGTATTTATAATTTTTTATTTATTTTCAAGATTAGTCTACCAGAAGCAACCGTTTTATCTGTTAAACCCACCATGGCTTCAAGTGATGGTGAATAGAGGTAAATTTTGAATTCTTTTTTGGAAAAAAATAATAAAAAGGCCAAGAAATATCTAACAAACTTGACCATTTTGTCTTAAAGCTGTTTTGTACTCATTTTAGCCACACAAACGAATAAACTTAACACCGCAACCTTAATCAAGACTGTGCATTAATCATGGTGCAAAGAAAACTTATGAATAGTTTTATACAGTACTTTTTTGCATCAGGACACCATGTGATGCATTTTTTTCAATCTTTTGATGCAAAGCCATTGACAGAGATATCCCCAAGAAAGTCAGTTTATGAACATGCAAATATAACCTGAATCATCTCAGATTTTAGCGACACTGAGGAAATGTAATCTTTAATAAAGATACATAAATTTACTCGATTTATTTTCTGTCTCTTCTGGTATGACAGTAGTAGAACAAGATACTGATTTGCTTTCAAGCCAATGATTCTTTAATCCAATCAATCAACATGTCAGTTAACTCCGTAGACATAGGGACTTGATCGTGATCACCAAGATCTACATTTATGTGATCTGAGATTTTGAAGGGAGTAGCCAGACTGGAAGATAAGCGTGCAAGAAAACATACAGATTGACGGTCTGTCAGTAGGGAGTCAGAAGACGAATGCAGTATTAAGATAGGATGTTGTCTGTCCGGATGAGCACGTGTCCAAGATGTGGGCATCAAGGCAGACCACAATTGATTATTGTCGAACGGTGGTGGTGCTTTCATGGCAGAGGCAACCCACTCAATGTATGCGGGATATTCAATTACAAGTTCAGGGATATCAAAGATACCATCCAGTAGGATGAGGCCGCTTACAGGATGATGTGCTAGATAGTCTACATCGGTTTCACTGAGTGCGTGAAGGGGAGAGTCCACAGGGGGAAGCCACCAACCGGAGCACATCACAGCAAGCCAGGCGCCGACGGAATGCCCGGCGAGAAAAACCGGGCCGGACCGATGAGCCAGAAATGCCAAGGCATGGATGACGTCAGTAACATGAGCTGGATGACACGCGGCAGGTGACAGTCGATAGTTGACCGACGCAATCTTCAGGTTCCTGTCGCGAGCACATAGATGATGGATTAGTCCTAGAGAAGATTCGTCTGCTTTGTCTCCTGTCAACACAATCCACGACCCATGCTCAGTCAGTTTGTTAGACAACTAGCCTGATGGAGGGTGTGGCTCCTTCCTGAAGGGAGAGGGAGAGAGATAACGACTTGCCTGTGCGCCATGCACCGCCATGGATGTATATAAGTAGCGGCGAAGAATAGTCTTCTTGGGGACAGGTGGGAAGATAAAGATCAAGCAGGTGACCACGGTCTTGACTGCCAGCGATGTAAACCACGTCTCTCTGCACGGTATGCGAGGGAAAGGACTCGGTAACCATTCGTTCTTCTTTACTGGTTAATGAAATGGACTGGCTTGTAGGTATGGGTGAAGGTGAAGGCGCTGTTTTGATGAGTTCAAGGGACGGGAGTAGCTCCTGCTTGTGATGTTGGAAGTTCAAATGCTCTACAGACACATTCTTGCATGGATATCGAGAAGATCATAAAGTATTTGATCCTTTGTCATAGGCGTTGAAGTTTCATCATTCGATCGAAACATTTTGCGCTGGATAGATTTGAATGTAAATGTGAAGATGAAACATAATACGATCAATTTAATAGGGGGTATCAATGTTCAGGGATCCGCAATTAGGGATCAGGAATTTTTATTGCGGATAATTCTTATCCACTAGCCCCAGGGCTAGTGAATAAGGAATCCACGATAATACATTATCCCGCCTCTTATACCCCAATTTCCATTCCTAATTCCTGATCCCAAACTCATCACATCCATGATGGATTTGCAAGAAAGTCACATGACTTATAACTGCTGATGCCATCCTTAAGTCTTTCCTCACTCTATGCTACTTAATTTTGGTGGTGAACACTTAAAGTTTTTTTCTATCTACACACCCCAACTGCACATTTGGTGGTGAATTCCCACTTCCTGTTAAGACCTAAGAAGGCAGACTACTACTAGTGCTGATGCTAGCCTTAACGGGACTGACTATGCTAATTAAGCAGTGAGACAAGAGAGTAACTGGATTACTAAGTAAGTTGTCCGATGAGGAGCACTCCACAGCACTTGCCCCATATAACCCCCTTATGCAATATCCACTCTTCTGCCTCTTTACAATACATAGCACCCATAGCGCTCCTCCTCTCCACCTCTCAAACCAAATCCTAACATTACCCCCTCTTTTACTCCTCCTGCCCCTGCGCTCCTTCTTGAACTCCTTCAACTTTCCCTTAGCATTCATCAAATTTTTCACTGGCTCCCAAGACCTATCTCCAACCCCATAACCCTTCCAATGCACTAGGTACTGAACCTTTCCCCTGTACACCCTCTTAGCAACAACCTTTTCCACCTCAAATTCCTCTTCATTTCCCACCTGGATTAGCGCTGGTGGTTCTTCAGGGCGTCCTGGAATTGTATCTTCCTTGCACTCTGTGAGCAATGAAATGTTGAAAACTGGATGTACTTGCCTCATTGAGATTGGTAGCTCCAGCTCATAAGCTGAGTCTGATACCTTGCATTTGACTTTGAATGGCCCCACTTTCTTGTGATCTAGTTTTGTGCTGGGGCGCAATGTGGAAAGGAAACGTGAGCTTAGCCAAACCTTGTCACCTACACCAGGTCAAAAGTTAGACGACTTGCAGTCAAGTGGTTTTTCAGGTATCTTAAAGTAAAATCAGAAGTAACCTTTGAAGGAAATTTTTTTCTTAAAGTAGTTACAAGCCAAACCAAAACTGTGAATGTCACTGTACCAAAAAAAAAAAAATTAGAAAAATTATATCTCAATGCTTATTGTTAAAGCTGTCTATCTGATTTAAACTTGAGTAATTTTCAAAAAATTTGCCTTAGTTCTATATTAGCTTCATTTCCCAGGCAAGAAGTCTTTCATACTAAGTTCCTTTACAACATTTATTTCAGGCCATGCAATACCTTTTCATAATTTTCTTTCTGCAGGCTGGAAACAAAGACTTTACCAGGACAAAATTCAATGAAAGAACATATAAAATTCTCATACCCTGTTTTTGTGAAGGAAGTGTGGGTTTAATTTAATCATTGAAAATTTTACTACATGAAATAATATAATATTATTAATTTTACCATATTTTCAAAATGAATTCTAAAAAATAACGTGAAATTTTTTAAATTACTTGATGAATTTTTTATGGTATAAGAGTTAGAATCTCAATTTAAAAATAGACTTATACTTGAAATTTTATAAATATATATATATATATATATAAGAATGCACTCATTCAGATTAATATGAAACCTGTAATTTTTAAAATTGAATCATAGTTTCAGGAATATACTTCACCATAATCTAAAAAAAAAAATAGATGAGTTGATCATTTGATGTTTCACCCTATAGTGATAAACAAAAGGTTTTGAAAAAAAATATGAAAGAGCAGATAAAAATATAAATAGACGAGAAAAAAGTGTGCTTTCACCAAACATAACTAGCTAATCAGGCACCTTACAGTACTCAATCTGATTTTATTTAATTTTTTTAATAATTATTTTAGTTAAAGGGTAATTTTAGAAACTTAGGGAGGGGAAATTTAAAGTATTTAAACAGATTACATGTATGCTGTATGCTATGATGAAAAATAAGGATTAAAACTAGAATTCTTTTTTTTTAAAAACAGTACAGCTGCAGTTAGTATAAATAAATGAGACAATTTATCCTTCTGTAAAAACTCAAGCTGTTCTGCTTTCAAACTAGCTTGACTTTTACAATAGTAAAGTTCTATAAAAGTTGATCAATCTTCCAAAATGACCTTTTTCTCAGTATCAAAAATGAACTACTCTGTCACAGACAAATTATAATTGTGTGTTTCTTCTAGAAAGACTTTTGGAAGTTTCCCAGTAAAATATTCTTCAACAATATCATCCATAGGAAAACTCCTGGGCCCTGAAAAAGGCTGAACACCTTCCATTTCTGGGGGTTTAGGGACCTTCAATTTTTGATCAACCTTTTCCTGATAGCTTACTTATATGTTTGAGATTGAAAACTTGAAAGAAATTTAGACATTCACCCTTTTTTAAGTTTATTTAAACGTCAAGTAAAACAAGCACTCCTCCATAGGATTGGAGTTATGACACTACTCCCATCCTGTCTTTCCTCAGTAACCGAGTGAATACAGATATCTTTAAAAAATCCAGTAATTTCAGGGACCAAAAAATATGAATAAATTTTGATTATTCCATCACACAACTTAAAAAATGTGATGTTAATTTATAATAACTATTTTAGAGCTATATAAACAATACTATTAATTCTCTTCTTTTAGAAAGTTTAACTTCAATTTTTTCAGATTCAACTTTTCTATCTTTTAATAATAGGTTTATTTATCATTAGCTATATAAGAAAATTTATTAGCTTCTCATGTGCTGCACCTCTGAAGAGATCTGAGAACTGCCTCATCTATAATACTTTCATCTAAAATTGAAAAGTTCACCAAACCCTTCCCATAATAGCATTTCATCCATCTAATCACAATATAATTTACTATACAAGATATGTAAAACATGAGGCAACATGCTGCTACATGTTCTCCTACATATGCTAACCAATATGTTTCAATCCAACATAGTACCTTAACGATATGTTGGCACACTTTTGTACATACAAAATATCTACCATGTCCTCATGACATGATGCAGTGCATTTATTCATATTGCCAGGACATGGTAAATTTTCCTAAAGATGAGGTGGCATGTTGCATCATCTTTTACTTTCTGGGAAATAGTGAAGGTAGTGGGTAGTGTAGTTGCTTACATGCATACATGAGGCAACATGTCGCCTCATGTATGCATGTGGGCAACCTGCTTTCTCACATTGTAAAAATAAAAATTATACAAAATAAAATTGAATAGTGTAATTGCATACATGAGGCAACATGTCGCCTCATGTATGCATGTGGGCAACCTGCTTTCTCACATTGTAAAAATAAAAATTATACAAAATAAAATTGAATAGTGTAATTGCATACATGAGGCAACATGTCGCCTCATGTATGCAATACCAGCAGCTCAGAAAAAAAAACAGGCAAAATATGAGGCACCATTTTGCCTCATCTTTTGCTTGTTGGTCAAAGGAAGATGCCACATACACTAGGCCATATTTGCATAAAGATGAGGTGGAATGTTGTTTCATCTTTTGCTTTCTTGAAAATAGTGAAGGTAATGGGTAGGGTAGTTGTTTACATGCATACATGAGGCGACATGTTGGCTCATGTATGCAATTATAATATTATGTATTTTTTTTGTATTTTTTTTTAAATGTGAGAAAGCAAGTTGCCCCCATACATACATGAAACAACATGCTGCCTCATTTATGCATGTAAACAACTGCCCTACCCATTACCTTCACTATGTGCCAGAAAGAAAAAGATGAGGCAACATTCCACATCATCTTTTTGAGAAAATATGGCCTAGTGTATGTGGCAACTTCCTTTGACCAACAAGCAAAAGATGAGGCAACATGGTGCCTCATCTTTTGCCTGTTTTTTTTCTGAGCTGCTGTTATTGCATACATGAGGCAACATGTCGCCTCATGTATGCAATTACAATATTTAAATTCATTTTGTTTAAATTTTATTTTTTACAATACGAGAAAGCAAGTTTCCCACATGCATACATGAGGCGACATGTTGCCTCATGTATGCATGTAAGAAACTACACTACCAACTACCTTCACTATTTACCAGAAAGTAAAAGATGAGGTAACATTCCACCTCATGTTTATGAAAATGCACACTAATGTATGTCACATATGCCTTTGACCAACATGGATCATCATCTTTTGCCTCTTTTTCTTCTGGGCTTCTATTATTGCATACATGAGGTGACATGTTGCCTCATGTATGCAATTAGAATATTAAGTTTTTTTTTCATTTTTTTTCAATGTGAGAAAGAAAGTTGCCCACATGCATACATGAGGTGACATGTCGCCTCATCTATGCATGTAAGTAACTACCCTACTAATTAGCTTCACTATTTTACAGGAAGCAAAAGATGAGGCAAAATGCCACCTCATCTTTATTCCTATGCACCCTAGTGTATTTCACATCTGCCTTTTACAAAAAAGCAAAAGATGAGGCAACATTGTGCCTCATCTTTTACCTCTTTTTTTTTCTGAGATTTTGTTATTGCATACATGAGGCGACATGTCACCTCATGTATGCAAAGTAAATATTCAGTTTTTATTTGTATTTTTTTTACAATATGAGAGAGCAAGTTGCCCACATGCATATATGAGGCAAAATGTCGCCTCATGTATGCATTTAAGCAACTAACCTACCCATTACTTTCAATATTTACCAGAAAGCTAACAATGAGGGAGAATGCCACCTCATATTTATGCAGATGAACCCTAGTGTATGTCACATCTGCCTTTGACGAAAGAGTGAAATATGGGGCAACATGGTGCCTCATATTTTGCCTCTTTTTTTTCTGAGCCGCTGTTATTGAAAACATGAGGCAATTTTTTGCCTTAAACTTTTGTTGAAAAGTTTATCTGACTCATTTTAAAACTTCATTCTATGAAAAAATTCAGAGTATATGATAAAAATATGCTAAGTAAGAATGAAAAAATTGAAGTAAGTAAGTGTTATTTTGAGAGGCTTGTGCGAGGCCTTGTGGCTGCCAAAAGGGGGGCAGGGTGGGGCACCCCAGGGCGTGACTGTAGAGCACTTCAATTTGCTGAAGTTTTTTGTAAATATATATTGTTGAGTATCTTTATGAATTTCTTTATTTGTACTGGAACTTGAGTTCAGTGAATTAAAATCTGTTTTTACTATTTAAAACTTTTTTAAGAGAATTCCAGAGGAAAAATATAATATAATATTTTTTATTAAAAATAAATTATTTTATTAGATAGACTTAATCTCATAAACTTACTAACACTTTTTTGACTATAAGAAGTTGAACCTGTGCTATGGATTTTGAACAGAAATCAAGTAAGATTACAAGGCATGTGAAATAATAGATTTTTCATATACTTTGACTGAGATCCACTTTTATTTTAACTCATTTTTGTGCAGTTTTTTAAAACAGGACTTTAAAGTAAGAGCATATTCCAGGCCCTTCAGATCCTGCATTTTTATTTCAATACTAGATAATAGAAACATGAGAAAATTACTGGATGTATTTATATGTCCATAAGCATTTTTCACAAGTCAAAAATTTGGTTTCTTCTTTTGTAAAAGTGGAAGTTTCAGTATTTTTTTACTTTTCAATTTTTCCTAATCTATTCTTTTAGTTTGGGAGAAAACCTTAATTCATATTTTAAACAAGTGGAGTTCAAATTATACATGAAAAAACCAATCATTAATTTTTCAAATTTTCATTGGTCAAGTGGGACCTCTTGTAACTTCAATCTATGTACAAATTATAATTCAATTAATATTAGCTTCTGACATGTTTCCTGATGGTTTATCTCAGCTTAGAGTGATTGAAAAATCTCTGAAAATTATTGGAAATCTGTTCATCATTCAAATCATGTGACTTACTTTTCAAAGAAATGTTTTTATTCTTTTATAAATAGTAATTTCTTCCTGAATTATTGTCTTTCCTCTCATAATTAATTTATATTCAAGATGGAATCATTGTATAATTCCTCTCCCATCTGTATTAGCTTACTTCAATTTCACATATCCGACTTCAGAAGCTTCCCAGGTTTTATTGAGAAACCTTTTTAACTTCATCTCTCTCATACATAACATATTATCAGGGCTAGGGCACATTCAACTCATATTAACATTAGTAAACAGTGCCCTTATAATCCCACATCCTCTATGTAATAATTGGCCTCTCAGGATATCAAACTTTATTTTCTCCTGTTGGGGGTTTAGCTTCTAGGGCAGGATTCATCCTCTATATGAGTTGAAGATAAATTATTACCCCAAAAAGATCCCAATTTCCCCCTACTAATTAATATTTTGAATTTCTATCTTTCTAATTTCCTAATAACTATCTCCCAAGGACTTGAGTCACTCCCCAACATAATTTATCTTATTCCTGACTATAACCCATTGATTAATTTGGGCTGTCCTGTGAAAGATATATTCAGTCAAAACAATTAAATATCCTCTATCTCCCCTGATTCTTTATTTCTTATCAGACCTTATCATTCTATAAAAGACATCAATGAAGATTTTTTAGCACAGGGGAAGGTGAAAAACATGTCAATGAGAAACTTTTCACCTTTCAAAAAGAAACTACAACAAAGCATGTGATAAAAATGGAAAGAATACTCTATTCTCCCCACACGGAGCAAGTACTGTCAGATGCAGCCAAGGGGGAAGAAGTTAACAGGAGGGATCAATGCAGGGGATAAATATAATAGAGGTAAAAATACTTGTATATCATTTCAAAAACAAACATACCTAAAAATAGGTCAATCAGCAACTGTGCACCTTACAACAACTACAAAAAAGCATGTGATGAAATAAGAAGGTACAAAAAGATGAGTTTCTGTGGTTAGGATTAAAAGAATAAGCAGAAAGTAAATGGAAAGAACCTGGAAAAAGGACTCTATTATCCCCAAAAAATTCAAGGAATGTAAGTTTCAGCCAAGGGGGAAGCAGTGTACAGGAGGGAGAAATGGAAGTGATAAAGAGAATAGAGAAAAAAAATTTTGATGGGGAAAATGGAAACAGCAAGAAGAGGCTTGATTATATGACAAATCGCACCATATAAAACAATAGAAAACAACACAATGTTGACTAAGACTACTAAACTACAATACAGAGAAAGAGAAAGGTTCACACTCAAAGACAGAATTCACACAAAAGGAATTTTTTTTTCAAAAATACCATCTTTCCCCTCAAATTATTCCTCTCATGACTCAAGTAAAAGAAGAAAAAAGAGAGTACAGTTTGCATAGTGATACCACCACTGAGAACAGACCTCAAGCAAAAATTATCTTATGATGAAATTTGTTGAGAGAAGGCAAAAGAAGCTCTAAAAATTGTTGGGCCATCAGGAAGTTCTAATCCACTAGGTGTTGGACCCAGCTCATATAATGAAAAATATAGTTCTGATGTAGATAGTTCAAGTAATTATAGCTGAATCATCATTAGATAAAATTTTCCCTAATAAATATCTTCCTTATAGTCCGCATTTCAGGAATTTTCTGCCTGTTTTAGACCTTAAATCAAATGGGGATCAGTTGCAACACCAAATGATTTAACTTCTTATTTGGATCTTAGTACTAAGGATTTAATGATGGTTCAAAATTTTATTTTTCATACACTCATTACCTCATGGTTCAACTGTGTTTGACACCACTGGAACAAATCTCAAGGCAGAAGAATGAATTTTGCTAAAAAAATTATGATGTGGTTTCTTTGTTTCTAGTTGTGAATATAGAAAATTCTGAAATTAAAGAGAAAAATTTAATTAAGTGTATTTCCATTTTTGTATCAATAAAAAACCTTTTAACTTACTTTTAAATCAATGAAGATGAAATTATATCTCTTCATGATTAGCTGAAGGAGTATAAAAATCCCATGGAAAATTTTGGCCACAAATTCACATCAAGCCTAATGTCCATTTAGCCCAAAATTTTCCTGAAGTTCTGCAAATATTTGGCCCAGCATCATCAGAGGAAGCTTGGGATCATGAGAGTATTAATCAAATTTTAAGATCTATCCCACACAATATTAATAAACTCATTTTTTCATAATTCTTTTTATTACCCATAATTTTTTACATTATTTTTTTGTTTTTATTTGAAATGGACAAAATGTTAATGGAAATGTTCATCATGATAGTAAATATTCAATCTCTTCTTGAGATGAATGGAAATTGATTTAAAATACAAATTAAATATTTTTTCAATATAGAAAAAGGAAAGACTTCAAAATAAACTGTTATATTGCTCTGTGAAGAATATGATTTATGGCCGGAATATTTAAACAAGATTTATAGAAAAATGTCTTTTTTAAACATTTTTTAAAAAGATAAATTCATTGGTGCTTTAAAATTTCTACAATCTAAAATTACTGATCTCCAATACTAAAACATTGGTGGTAAATACTTCTCATTATACTCAAAACAACAAGGTTATGGGAATATCAAGAGGCAACAAGATTGGAGTTTTTTTTTTGAGAACTTGGAAGTCACTGAATTTTACCAGATCAAATCTTTATTCTAGTTAAATTGTATGATGCTGTTGAAAAAAAAAGAAAATCCTTTCTCAAAAGCAGGATTCAAAACATTTTGGTGCTACAATTGATGATCTAAAAATGTTATTATTACTCATAAAGATATTATTGGACATGATTCAAGAACTCTCAATCCAAGTGGCTTTGGTGGTGTTTTATCAGATACTGTCTGTATAATGTCATTAAGGAATATAGCCGGTGCATATTAGTCACCTTTATAATATCCATTATGAATTCAATATATGTATTTTAGACACCAAAGTATGATCTATTGCCTGTTGGAAATTATGCAAGCAGCAATATATGAAGAATTCAAATTGGTCCTAATGATTCAGCTATGAGCAATGTGTCATGATGAAAAATTGTCCCACCAAAGTTCCAACACAGGTTTGACTCAGGTTAGACCACAGGCACTAAACAACCACTTGACTGCAAGTCGTCTAACTTTTGACCTGGTGCTACCTGTAGCGTGTGGTGCTGGGTCTTTCCTTGATCATGATGATGCTTCATTGCTTGTTGGGATAATTTGAGTGCTGCCTCCAGTTCTTGACATATACTCAGTATCTTCTGAATCCGCTCTTCAGCTTCTGGGACTTGTAATGTGGTTGGGGTGCTGATTGAGAACGTTGGGTGATACCCATAGTTGGCATAGAATGGTGACATGCCTGTTGTTGTATGAGAATTCTGCAAGCAGCAATAGCTGTACCCAATCATCCTGCTAATAGTTAATGAAGTGGCGCAGATATTGTTTGATTGCCTTGTTTACTATCTCAGACTGCCCATCAGTTTGTGGGTGCCATGCTGTTGATAAGATGGGCTTAATATTTAGTTGTTCATACATTGCTTTTAACAATTTAGAGTTAAAAGTACTTCCCCTATCTGATACTATACTGTCAGGCAATCCATGCAATTTCCACACATGCACCACCATTAAGTCTGCAATACCCTCTGATGTAACCTTGGTGGTGGTGGGGACAAAGTGCGCCATCTTGGTACAGCGGTCAACTACTGTGAGGATAGCATTCTTTCCTTGTGACTTGGGTAACTCCACTATAAGATTGTAGGAGAGCTCTTTCCATGGCTTTTTGGCAATGTTTAGCAGGGTCAGTGGTGTTGTTGTTGGACTAAACTTGTTCCTCTGACAAGAGTCACATGTCGCTACATAGTGCTGGATGTATGCCTTCATGGACTTCCAGTAAGAATTGTGATTTAACAGTTCCATTGTCTTCAGCGGTCCTGGGTGTCCTGCCATTGGGGAATCATGTCTTGATTTGACTACCTCTCTTTTGAGCTCTTCATTGTTTGGCACTACTATCCTTCCATTCCAATATAGTGCTTCCCCTTCTAGGTGATACTCCTCCAATCCTTTCCTTACCAATACCTCTTTTGATAACAGTGCCTTCACCAACTCCTGTACTCCCTCATCCTTTTCCTGCCCCCTCTTTACCCATTCCATCAAATCCTCATCCGCTAATTCCACCTCATCTAGGACTACCCCCTCTTCAAGATCCCCCTTCAATAATGTGGCACCAATTATATGTAGCTGGTCCGGTGCTGGGCGTAAATCGGGATGTCGTGATAGTGCATCAGGTTTGCCACTTTTCTTCCCTGGTCAGAATGTAACAACAAAATTAATGCTACTCAGCAGTTCTTCCCAGCGCACTTGTAGGTGAGTCAATTTTTTGGTGCTAAAAAAGGTTTCCAAGTTTTTATGATCTGTATAAATGATAACTTTTAGCCTGTGAGGCCCTCCTTCCAAGTAGTGGCGCCAGGTGTGTACTGCTTCTACTAGTGCCAGTAATTCCTTATCATAAGTTTCATAGTTCAATTTGGCGCCTAGTAGTATGTGTGACAAATATGCTACTGGGTGCAGGACATTTTCAGAATTGTATTGGGATAATACTGTGCCTAATGCAAAATATGAGCAGTCACATTCGAGAACAAATGGCTTCAATAAGTCAGGGATTGTAAGAATAGGGGCTGTTACAAATTTTCTCTTCAAGTAGTTGAATGCATCCTGTTGGCTATTTTCCCAGGTGAACTTGGCTTCCTTCTTTGTGAGGTCATGCAATGGCTGAAAGACATGGGAGTAATTTTCAATAAAGTGGCGGTAAAAATTTTCAAAGCCTAAAAATGACCCGAGCTCCTTTACTGAATTTGGTGTTGGCCATTCCGCTACTGCCTTTACTTTCTCCTGGTCCATTTGCACCCTATTCTTCGAGATAATCATACCTAGATAGGGGATTTCACTTGCAGAGAAGACACATTTCTCTGGTTTCAACCACACTTGGGCCTCCGTTAAATGTTGCAGACAGTCCCTCACACATACCTGATGTTCCTCCATTGATCTGGAGTAAATCAAGATGTCATCAAGATACACCGCCACAACTATCCCTATTCTGTCTCTAAAGATGCTATTGGTGAAATGTTGAAAAGTGGTAGGCACATTACACGGACCAAATGGCATTACCAACCATTCAAAATGACCAAATTGAGTACAGAATGCCAGTTTGTGTTCATCGCCTTCTTTCACCCGTATGTTGTGGTAACCTGCCCTAAGATCTAAGGATGTGAAGACCTCTGAACCTTGAAGACTATCAATTAGCTCACTAGTCAAAGGAAGGGGATATGTCAGTACAGTCTAGTATATAAGTATGATATAATAGTGTTATTTTATGGTCCTACTACTTATTAATAAATGATTTAGTGATTAAACCTCAGGGGAAGACTAATAGAATAGTTATACTCAAAGTAAACTCACAATACTTGGATTTAAATGCGTGCTAGTGGTGGAAAATAGAAGAATAAAATATAGTTATAGCTTTTATAAAGATAATATCAATTTATAAGGGCTTTATAATATATTTCTAGATGTTAATAATTGTAGTGTAGTGTTTATTTGAAGTGTAGTAATTGAATGATTATAATAAACCGTCAAAATCCCTCCTTACTTATACCCAAATCCACTGGAGTGCACAGACCTTCAATCCAGATGATGTCACTGCTATCCCCGGCAATTACAGCACTGTGAGGGCCCATCACCTCCCCATGGCGTCCACTTCAAGCAGTTTCAACACCCAGACCTCCAGTAAGGACCCTCCATCACTATTAATAATAACACAGAGTCATACCATAAATAGAAATCCCAGATAAAAGCGGATACCATAAAGAAACAGGTAAAATAAAAGATCAAAAAGAGATTTAATGAAACTAAAAGCATATAAAGGAAACAAATAAAATGTCCAAGCCCCCAATAACACCCTCAAGCATCCACATTAACCCAAAAACATATTTCCAACCCATAAATCCGTGAATAACCATCCAAGGAAGTAATTTTAGTTGTCCAAACTGGGTGTATGCGCCTGATATAGGTGTCTATGCTTCTGTAGGCGTTGTGAGTCCACTGATTTCGTCCATATGACCTAAAATAAGCAGAAAAACAAAGGTTATAGGCTATTAAGGGGCTAAAACCCACTTATATACCTAAATATACATAATATACTGCATATTTCACTGAATATGAGATTTATGTATACATATAAGCTTATGTATGTCAATAATTACTTCATATCACTTAAGATAAGTATATTATGACTCCATTAACACCTTAATAAGTATTATTAGGCCATGGATAAGCTATTTAAACTATTATAAATTATATAATAGAATAATAATTATATATATATATAATAAAATAATATATATTATTATTTTAACCTTATTTTTAAGATATAAGCTTAATCTAGTTAAGGTTATCTTATTTTAAGCATAAGAAATACTCAGTCCTAAGGATATTTAGGCTGACACTCCCTCACTCCAAAAAAAAACAATAAAAAAAATGTTAAGACATTTTAATTAATCTTAAGGAATGAAAATAAAAAATAAAAAATAATTTTTATAATACATATACTGAATGAACAGTATTATTTAGATTTAAATTTTTTCAAGAGATTTTTAAGATCAGAGATTTCATTTTCTGGAATCCACTGGTCATATTCACTTGATTTATTTTTAAATCTTAGTAGATACTCAACTCCCTTTTCTTTTGTAAGGTGTCTCTTTTTGAGTATCTTTTCAATTTCTGCTTTTTCCACTATTTCTTCAGGTTGCTGTTTATGCCTTCCTGATCTTCTTGGAAAGAGAGCAGTATCATTAGAATGGTATGGTTTTATAAGAGAAATAGGAAATACTGGATGTTTTCTATCATAAGGTGCATATAGAATAACCTCAACAGCATTATTACCAACCATCTTTTTAACTACAAATGGTCCAATGAATGGATCCTTCAATTTAACATTACCATTTAAATTGAAATGTAGCGTTGAAATAAGGACTTCATCACCCTCTTTGAACATTTGTTCTTTATGGGCTTTATCCCATCTTTTCTTTTCATACTCAAAAGCCTTATTTATACATTCTTGAGCATGTTTTCTGCATAATTCCTGCATCTGAAGAAAAGATTTAGTACCTGGATGAATATCCAATCTAGGTAACTTATTAAGAGTTTTAGCAGGGGTATTAGGTACATAACCCAACCATAACTCAAATGGCTTTTTGCCAGTGACAGAATGTACTGTACTATTGTATGCAAATTCTAAACCTGGGATAAGGGTTACCCAATCATGCGTGAATTTGTCATTGTCTTTAAAATTAAGACCAAAAGCACAGTATCTTCTTATCATATCTTCTAAGGTTTGTATCATTCTTTCTGCTAGCCCATCAGTTTGTGGATGGTGTGCTGTAGAAAGTTTTAATTGACACCCTGAAACATCCATAAGTGACGTCCAGAACTCAGAAGTAAATTTAGGATCTCTGTCAGAAACTATTGCTTTGGGGAAACCTGCTGTATTTAACATTTGTGTCCACCATAAAAAAGCTAAGTCCTTTGCAGAAACCTCTTTGTGGGTAGGAATAAATTTACACATCTTTGTAAATCTATCTACGATTACCCAGCAGGAGTTATAACTCTTATGCCCTGCTATTGGCAAACCTGTTACAAAGTCCATGTTAATGATTTCCCATGGAGCTTTTGGTTGCTCAATTTGTTGTAATAAACCAGCTCTTTTTCCTGTTAATCTTTTAGATTTTTGACAAGAATCACATGTTTCAACATATTTCTGAACATCCTCAGACATGTTAATCCACCAAGCCGTGTTTTTTACTCTGGTTAATGTTTTATGGTAGTCAAAATGACCTGCTAATATATCATCATGACATATACTTAACATTAACTCCTTCATTGAAGGGGGAATTACAATTACATTACTTAATTTTTTCCTGTAATATATAAAACCATCCTCAATGGAAAATTTTCCTTTCTCTAATGCCTCTTTATATTTATCTGGTAATGTTTTTATTAAAACATTCATTGAAGCATTAGATGGATCATTTAATATTGTAGTTAATTTACTTAAGTCAGGATCTGAATTATAATTATCAAGAATTGATTGCATAAATTCATCCTCAAGATCTACAATATAAATGCCATAAATGTTAATAATCTCTGATTCAGGAACATATGCAGGATTATCATCATTATTAGGCAGAGGTACTCTAGATAACAGATCTACATTAGAGTGCAAGGTTCCTGCTCTATGTGTAATAGTCATCCGTCCTCTGTATTCCTGTACAGCTAATTGCCATCTAAACATGTGTCTATTAGGAGTTTTCATGTTTAAGAGTGACTTAACTGCACTACAGTCAGTTATTAACTCAAATTTTTGGTCTTCAAGGTAATAATGTAGCTTTTCAAGAGCCCATACTACTGCCAAACATTCAAGTTGAGTAGCACCATATTTTAATTCACTACTTCTCAGAGTACGTGAAATATAGCAGATTACTACTTCTGACATTTTACCTTCAATAAATTGTTTTTGATGCAAAGCAGCACCCAGTCCAATAAAACTTGCATCTGTATATAATACAAAAGGTAATTGGAAATCTGGTAATCCCAAGATTGGAGCTGTCATTAAACATTCTTTCAACTTATTAAAAGCTTGTTGTCTTTCATTATTCCAAATGAAAGCTTCTGATTTCTTTATCAGTGTGGTCAGTGGTGCAGCAATTGATTGGTAGTTTTTTATATATTGTCTATAATAACCACACATTCCAAGAAAAGATTGTACATCCTTCACATTTTGGGGAATGCCAATATTCTTTATTGCAGCCACTTTATTTTGGTCTACACATATTTGTAAGCCAGATACAATATGACCAAGCACTTTTAAAGATTCAAACCCAAATTTACATTTTTTCAATGCAAGGGTCATTTTTATTTCATCCATTTTCTGAAATACTTTCCTTAAATGGATTAAGTGTTCATCAAAGGTTTTAGAGAACACTATGATGTCATCAATGTATACCATTAACCATCCCTCAATCATTTCATTATGGAATGTTATATCCATTAATTTTTGAAATACTGATGGAGCATTCTTTGGTCCAAATGGCATTCTGACATACTTATAAATTCCCATGTGTGTTGTTATCAACAAAAAGTTCTGTGAATTCTTTTCAACAGGAATTTGATGGTACCCTTTATTTCCATCTAGGCAACTTATATATTTAGCACCTTTAAGGGTAGCATGTATAGAGGCAATCCTTGGCAAGGGATAAATATCATCTACTGTAAATGTATTTAATGCTCTATAATCACCGCACAGTCTTGCTTTATCTTGTTCATAAGAAATCAGCACTGGTGATATTACACAATATTTTGGTGTAGTTTCAACCTTCTCAAGAATGTTCATTTTTAATAACATCTTAATATTATCCTCTATGTCTTTCCTCTTCATTGGTGAAGCAGGATATGGTTTCTTTTTAAGACTAGCAGGAATATTATCCATGTCACAGGTTAAACTAATTTTCATTTCATGATCTTTTACAAGGCCAAGTTCATTTGTACCATGTGCAAAAGCCATTGGAAAAGCTTTAATTAATTCCAAAATATTATCTTTCTCAGTTTCACTTATCTGAGTGCCAAATGATGCTTTTGAAATTTCTGTTTCCAGAAGTTCCAACTCATTGGATTCTCTTCCTTTAGACGGGGAATTTGTTACTGACTCAATGTGTAAGACTGTGTTAAAAGAATTTATTTTAAATTTCCTTTTACCATTCATGCCAATTGTAAAATTGTTATTAGCAGGGTCTAATTTTACACCAAATTTAGTCAGAATATCATTTCCAATGATAAAACAGTTACTACAATTTGTATTATCCATTACTACAAAGTCACAAGTTACCCTTACATAACCATGTTGGTGTTTAAAGAAAACAGCAGCTTTTTATTTACCAATGGGGTGTAGTACTGATCCAAAACCTCTCCAATTTTTATTCTGAAGTGGTTCAAGCTTAAACTTATATTCACTATCAATTTTCTGTAATGTATTAGTGGAAACAACTGAACCAGCAGCTCCTGTGTCCAATACTATATTAACATTTTCACCAGAAATGATAGCTGGAACCGTGATAGGTGTCATTTTAAAGTTATCAGCTTCTATATCCTTAATGATTTCAGCATCCTCAAAATTCATTAAAGATTCATTTGAGTCCATATTTAATATTGGATTTTCAAAGATGGACAAATCATCTTCCAACATACAGACTTCATTTTCATCACTATATGAGATATTGCTGTCATAATCACTTGATTCTTTACTTTTTTCAGTTTCAGTTTCAGATTCACGTTGATTTTCAACAATATTTATGTTTTTCTCACATTTGTGACCTTTTACCCAAGGTTTGTTACACTTATAACAAGTATTTGTTTCATACTTTTTAGGTACTACAGGTGCAGTAGGTTTTTTCTGCTTCTCCTGAAGTGTTTTTGAATTCTGAGTTTTTACAGGTTCAACATTTTGTTTATAAGTGGAATACCTTGATTCATACTTATGGTTTAATAATATTTCATTGCAAATATTAATAAAGTCAGAATATTCAGTAACATTTAATGTTCTAGCTACAACAATGTCTCTGGCAGATATAGGTAATTTGTATATTATCTTATCTTTCCATAAGTTAAAATCCATATGAGGCTCAATGGCTTTTAATATTTTGTTTAAATTCATTAAAAATACCATAGGTTTGTCACCATTCAACGGATTATACCTAGTCTTCTCATACAGTCTCTGCTGAGTAAGCCTGAATTTAGAACCTCCAAATTGTTTTTCAATAAGTTGTTTCCATTCAGCCCAAGAGTAGTCTCTACCCTCACTTAAGACAGCTTCAAACCATAATAAAGCAACATCCTTAAATAAAGAAATTAATTTTGATGTTATCTCTTCATCTGGTAACTTATATGAGAATTTCAAGTTGTCAATTCTTTGAATAAAATGTTGCCAATCAGAGCTGGCTTCCCCATCATAAGTTGGGTACTGAT
Source organism: Hemileia vastatrix (assembly GCA_030280995.1). NCBI lineage: Eukaryota > Fungi > Basidiomycota > Pucciniomycetes > Pucciniales > Zaghouaniaceae > Hemileia > Hemileia vastatrix. Next base: position 3,199,328 of record JASXTE010000002.1, on the reverse strand, counting down.
CTATCTTAGGCCAGTTCTTCTGATTGGATTTTATCTCACTAATCTTAGGTAAATTCAATAACTCATTTACTTTTGATAAATGGTCTTGTATTTCTTCCTGCACGGATTTGTGACTTACATTTTCAGATTTGACACTACCACCAGATGGTTTTAATTGTGGTGGTATAAGGAAGGAATGAGATTCACTTTTGCCAATGAAAGGATTATTATTATATTGATTATACTTATGATTATCCTGGTTCATTAGTAGATTGGCAGTTTCAATCTCAACTTTAGTTAATCTTTGTAGCAGCTCAGAGACACTTTGATTTGTCTGTGCAAAAGATAACTTTGTTCTTGATTCAGTTTTTAATAAGTGTGTTTCATATAATTTCTCTAACTCACAAAATTTGTTTGAAAGGTCATTATATTTATTACTCAATGAATCATATTTAAGAGTTAGAGACAAATGTTCTTTCTCTAATTCTTTGTTACGTGTTGCTAATTGAGAAATGTTCAATGTTAAGGATGAAATTGTATCACTAGTGAGCTTAACTGTCTGTTCCTCACAATCAGTCATTCTATTCCACAATGCTGAAACAATTCTATGGACAGTTGGATTATTGTTAAAATATTCCATGTCCTCCTTTTCAATTCTCTCACTCTCCTGTGAACTACTCATCTCACTAGTAGGTGGTTGCAACTGAGGATTAACTGTATTATCATTGTATATAGTACTGTTATTATGGATAAAAGACAAGTCAGGTGTATCTACTCTAAAACCCAAATTTCTTAAATCCTCCTCTATTTTTTGTACAGATTTAACATCAATAGAATTACCTATATTGTAATTATCAGTATTATGTTTAATCTGAGGGGGTAAGTTACTTACCAAGGGATGGTTGCCAGGCCTGATTTTTGGCTCTTTTTTCCCTTGTAAGGGTGAGCTGAGGAAGTCAGATGAGGGGGTGGATCCCTGTTGCAACTGTGGCTTGTCCACTGTTGGTGAAACCAGTCCCATTTCCATTTGTCTACCAGGATTTTCTCCTGGGAGTGAGTGGACCCTCCTTGGGTAGGGGGTTGCTGATTTGATTGACTGGGCTGGCCTCCCTTTAATTCTGCCATTGCCTGATTCATCTGCTGAAATCCTACCTTGCAATTGTTTTGCAACTGCTCTACTTCTTTGAACATGAGAGATTTTGATTCCTCTAGCTTCAGAACCTGTTTGGCCAGGTGGGACAGTTGATCCTGAAGAGGAGGAGACGTCTTTTTGATAGTTATCTTTTTTAAGAGGGCGTCCTTTTCCTCTACACTCATGCTTTCTGGTTGGGGGTACTGTTGTCCCTCCATGGTGATGTCCTGGAAAGTTTTTATTAGCTTTAGACCTGGTATTATAAGCAGGCTGTTCACTTACACTATCCTGAGGAGCACTCATATTGTTCAGAATAACAATATTTTACGTCTACAAAAGGAAAAAACTCTTTGGAATTAGTAGACAAATAATATTAGCAATTATATTACTAATAAAAAAGCAATGGAGCTTACCCTGAATTTATATCTTTATTTATTTAAATAAAATATAAGAAAAATTCAAAAAAATCTGTTAAAAATATAATAATAAGTTTTAACTAGACCTCTATAAGGGTGAATAATTAGCTTACCAAGCTTTAGCCAAATACCAATTTTATTGGGTGTTATATTGGTGTCCAAATACCAAGTGAAATTGGGTTTATATTGGGTACAGTTACTACTGTAAATATCTAATTTTTATGATAAAAAATTAGTACAATTATTATAAGGATTCTTTTCCGCAATCAATGAGTTATGATGACCCACTAATATGCAGCAGACCCAAATATTTGGTTAGTTTTGAGTTATACTAAGGTAAAAATCACGTCCCAAGGCTTATACTAAATAATAAGTAAAATATAAGGAAAGACCCCCAATTGTCAGTACAGTCTAGTATATAAGTATGATATAATAGTGTTATTTTATGGTCCTACTACTTATTAATAAATGATTTAGTGATTAAACCTCAGGGGAAGACTAATAGAATAGTTATACTCAAAGTAAACTCACAATACTTGGATTTAAATGCGTGCTAGTGGTGGAAAATAGAAGAATAAAATATAGTTATAGCTTTTATAAAGATAATATCAATTTATAAAAGCTATAACTATATTTTATTCTTCTATTTTCCACCACTAGCACGCATTTAAATCCAAGTATTGTGAGTTTAACTTGAGTATAACTATTCTATTAGTCTTCCCCTGAGGTTTAATCACTAAATCATTTATTAATAAGTAGTTGGACCATAAAATAACACTATTATATCATACTTATATACTAGACTGTACTGACAGGATATCTGTTATTTACTGTCAGCACATTTAACCTCCTGAAGTCCATACAAGGTCTTAGTGACCCATCCTTTTTTCCTGCAAAGATCACAGGGGCAGCCCAGGGGGATTTTGATTCCCTGATGAAACCATTCTTCAAATTTTCATCAATCATCTCTTTTAGCACTGTTGACTCCAAGATTGACAATGGGATTATGCGGCTAAATTTAGGTCTTGCACCTGGCATCAGATCAATGGCAAAGTCATATGGTCAATGAGGTGGCAGGGTCTTGACTCCCCCATCTTCAAACAGTGGTAATAATTCCCAATAAGATTCAGGGACCATTTCTTTGAGACTTCTTGTTGGCTTTGAGGTTTGGAACTTGGCTGAAATCTTGGAGGATATGTTCCAAGCTGTTGCATTGCATTCCAGTTCATCCTCCTCCTGCTCCCCCTCCCAGCCCTGGAACTTAGCATCAAGAGAAAGCTTCAGTTCTTGCAGCAAGTCTACTGATGATAAAGAAACACCAGGAGACTTGCCAGGCAGGGCCCCTGACCCCTGAAGGGACCAGGGGGAAAATGCTTTCTCTTCCCCATCTACCATTCCATTCTCCGTCATTCCCCCTCTTTGTTGCGCCTCCTCCTGTTCTTGCTGTGCTTCGTCTCCTCCATGGACCCCTTTGGCACTTCCCGTCGGCAACCCATCCCTAGCCTGCTGCTTAGAATCGAGAGAAAGCATCAGTTCTGGAAGAAAGTCTACTGATGATAACAAAACATCAGGAGACTCGCCAAGATGGGCTCCTGACCCCTGAAGGGGCCAGGGGGCTGGTACTTTAGCGCCTGTATCATCTTTCCTCCTCATCCAGACCTTCTTTTCCCTCCAATCAATTTTTAAGTTGTAGTGGTCCAGCCATGTCATCCCCAGTACCATGTCGTACTGGTCCTTCAGGTTTGTCGCATATTCCCTGCACTGAGACTCCCTTCTATCACACCAAAATCTGCAAAAAACCTTCTCTCTTACTTCTCCTCCCCCACCTGGTGATCCATAAAACATAATTAGGCGCCTAGGTTGGTCTAATTTTTCTTTTTTTATTTTATTTTGTTGTAAAAACTTTTTGGAAATAAAACAGTCTGTAGCCCCACAGTCCAATAGGGCTCATACATTTGTTGTGGCATCAAGGGTCATTAAAGGCAATTTCAGTATAATATGATTATCATTCACTTCAATTGGCTTACATGCTGATAATTCTTCTACTAACTTTCCCTTATCTTTTCCCTTTAATCCGCTAAAGGAGGGCACAACCTTCACTCCCAAGCGCTGTCTTTTACCTGCGCCTTTCCTGCGCTATCCTTCACTTCAATAACCCGCATTTTCCCTCTACACTCCATTTACAGATGGCCACTACTCCCACACCTGAGACACAGAGCTCTGCTCATGCACCTCTGATATCCACCATCTGACAACTTCTTCCTCCCACTAGCTCCACGTGCATTTGTTGCATCAATATCCATGGCATTTGGGTCCCTAGCACTGGCCCCACTTGATGAGGCATAGCTGCGCCATGGACGAGCACCACTCCAGCCATCTGTTTGTTGATGTGTGAACTCATTGTTGACTTGGATGGCCAGTTCCATGAGTGCTTGGAGGGAGGTTGGGCAAGGGTGACTGATTAGGGTGTTTCTTATTTTCAACGAGAGCCCATTCCTGAAGTGAAAAATGAGCTCCCCTTCTCCCCAGGTTGTGACATAGCTGGTGGGGCCCCGGAATTCTGACACATACTCAGCAACCGAGTTTCTTTGTCGCAACTGATTGAGCGCATGCTCCAAGGTTGTGTCCACATCTGGGTCCCCAAAGGATAATTCAAAAGCCACCATGAATTGTCGGAAGGTTGTTGCTGCCTGAGAGTCTTTGAGGAGCTCCTTGGTGTATGGTCTTGCCCTGGGTGCCACCTCATCTGTGAGGTATGATATTGCAAACCCCATTTTTGCTCGCTCATCTGGGAACTGATGTCCATTGAGCAGTAAATAGAGGTTTACCTGCAACATGTACTGATCCTCCCGGGGGCCTCTTTTTCCATCAAAGATTTCTGGGATTGCAATCTTTGGACCCTTGGCAAGTGGTGCTGGTGTGGGAAGTGGAACCTGTGCTCTGGCTTTGGCTTCAGCAGCATCCAACTCCGCTTTGGTGGGGCCACGATATGAGGGCTCCGCATTTGCTAAGCGTTCCATGAGCCTAGAATTCTGTTCCTGCAGGCGTGCCATCTGCTCTTGCATTGCTGCAAGGAGTGAATATTGGGTTGAACTGCGGGGTCCATTTTTCTTCAGTAGTGCGCCCATTAAGATCGGACAAAATGTTAAGACCTAAGAAGACGGACTACTACTAGCACTGATGCTAGCCTTAAACGGAACTGACTATGTTGGGTTACAACAGTGAGACTAACTAGACTGACTATGTTGGGGCTACCAACAGTGAGGGAAGACAAGACTGACTATGCTGGATACAGCAGTTAGAAAAGAGAGTAACTAGATTACTAAATAGGTTGTCCAATGAGGAGCGCTCCACAGCGCTTGCCCCATATAACCCCCTTATGCAGTATATGCTCTTCCACCTCTCTCCAATGCATAGTGCCCATAGCGCTCTGCCTCTTCACCTCTCAACCAAATCCTAACAGCAGTTCAACTGGCTTCAGTTACTTCAAAACTAGATTCTTACATAAAAAAACTTATCTGAAAAAACTACCTGAAAATATAAATTTTTTTCCTGAGCCTATAACCGATATAAAATTAAAGTCAAGAAACAATGAAGAAGATAAGACTGGAAATAAAAAAAAAATGCTGTTGTTTCTAATTCTTTCAAACCTCAATTTATTTTTAAGATTCACTCATTTGAAGAAAATAAAAATGAAAAATTTCAAAATTTATCAGATCTTATATTGACTTTGTATCAAATGGCCTTAGCTCTTCAACATTTATCAAAAACAATATTCTTGGAGGTTTCATGTATGGTATTGGTTGGAGACCAGGATATGACAAAGGTTTTTCACTTGGTAAGCTTATTTATAGATGAATGAATATAAAAAAAATTATTACTCTTTCTACAGGTATTTATTCTTTAATCCAAAATCTTACTGCACAAGAAATGAAAGAAGATTTAAAAAAATGGGACTCTTTGTCAACATTAAACCATTTTTTAGCTCATCAATTAAAGTATCTATGTCAATATGCTTTTGAATCTAATCATGAATTGAAAAAATGGTTTAGAATCCCTAATTGGAAAGATGCAGAATTGCTAAAACTTGTTGATGATGATATTTTTCCTTCTAATGTCATGGTAAACTTTGGTGGTTTTTATAACAAAATTCACATGGATAAAAACGATCTCAACTCACTCACATTTGGAATATTCTCATACATCAATCCAAAAACTGGTCTTCCTATCCCCTCACCCTCCTCATCTACAAAAGGCCATGGTCTATACTTTCCAGATCATCAATGCATTATTGACTTTGGAACTGGAAATGGAATAATTACAGCAATTTGGTATTTGAATCTTCAAAATCACCAGACAACTAAAGCACCACCTGGCTTAGAATCCTATGAAGAATTCACACATTTTGAATGTTCATTTCAAATCAATAGGGAGCTGGTTGATAGGATTGATAAGGTAAGATAAAAAGGTGAGGTAAAACAAAAAACATTAGGTAGAAAGAAAAAGTATGGGGTGTAATATAGGTTGTCAACTTTTATTTTTATTTCATGAATTAAAATTTTAAAAGTCATATATGATAATCTACTTACTTAAATTAATGAGCCATCAGCTGTGTGTTGTATAACGGTAATCAAGAGGAAATATGTTTTTCTCATGGGGTTCATGTATACATTTGTGTTTGATTTCATTGACTTTGGTCACAGACAATTTCCACTCACATTTTTACTTGAATTGTAATTAATTTAGGTTTGCTAATTATCTTATAAGACTTGTTTTCATGTTAGTTTATGCAATGAACATAAGTTTTGGAAATCTATGCCCCTACTTCAATAAAACACAGGGGAGGGTATTGCCATTTTTTTTTGTCATAAATTTTTTTCTGACTTAGAAAAAAAAAGGTTAACCCCACCCCCTGTTATGGTAAAACACAGGGGAGGTGATTGCTAATTTTTTTTTCATAAATTTTTTTCTGACTGAGAAAAAAAATGGTGATCCCCACCCCCTGTTATGGTAAATAGCAGGGGAGGGTATTGTCAAAAAAAATTAGGGACACTCTAAAGTTCAGGAGAGGGGATAACTAGCAGTTCACCCCTTGATTTCCCATGGTGAATCTTTCAAATCTCAGTGAGGAGTGTATGCCAAGGATTGATTATTAGCTTTAATGCATTCTATCAAGAGAACTTTGTAAACAAAATAAAAAAAACTAGTTATCAAACATTTTCATTAAGTATTCAATTTCCTCAATAGATTTATAAGCTTTAACATAATCTCTGAAGAAATCTTTATTTTTTGAACCTTCTTCAAGTTGATACTTGAGTCTCATTTGATCCAATAGGAAATTGTACTCCAGAGCCTTCTCCTCTTTCCTTATATTGACTTTCTTCTCCTCCAAGTCATGTGCCCTCTCATCCCTCTTTAAAGAAAGCTCAAATTTCTTCTCCTCCAATTCTTGTACCCTCCCATCCCTTTGTAAAGAAAGCTTGAATTTCTTCTCCTCCAAGTCTTGTGCCCTATCATCCCTTCATAAAGAGAGCTCATATTGTTTCTTTTGAAATTTGAGAGAATCTCTTGCAATTTCAACTTTACCTAGAGTGAAAAGGAATATTAACAAAAGAAAAGAAAGGCTCACTTAATTATTAAGAGGTATGCTATCACTTACCAGATTCAAATTTCTCCAGAAAATCATCAATGGAAGAAAAAGGGGTTTGAAAAAAACTATCTCTGTTTTGCTTTTTATGACTGTTGAAATTCAAAGTAGTTGATGGTCTTTGATTTTTTTTGGAGGAAACATTTTCCTCTTCATCATTGATGCTAGCTTCAGACTCACTTTCTTGAGGATTGTGGGTTTGTTCATTAGCCTTTTTAGAATTAAAAAAAATAAAACAACTAGACAAGAAATAAAAACTTACTTGAGTGGGATCACGTTGGTTTATATGACCATAAGGATCTATTGGAAAGCTATCTAGATTTGTTGAATTTAGAACAGGGGAGGCTTGAGTGGAGGAAGAGGATGGGAAATGATTTCTTTTGACATGATTTTTAGAGATAGCATCTTTACCATCCAACATGTTGGCAGGATTAACATCAGCTCACTCTCCAAAAATAGCATCCATCTCTTTAAATTATGGACATAGAAAATCAAGTTTATCATCTATGTATTTTATGCCCTTACTGATATTGATGTTGCTAATACCAAAACCAGTAGAAAATGAAAGAGTCTTTGCCTTCTTGTATTTGGCTTGGTAATGCTTGAAACATTCATAAATCTGTTTAGGCAAATAATAAATCCTTCCCTTTGTCTTATTTTGTAATTCATTGGCTATTAGAAGATAGTCATTGACTTTTGATGCAGGGGGCTGTCCTACTTTAGTTGCATTCTCAGTACCAAAACAACAATCATAATTGGTTTTTATTTTTAGCCAGTTGATAAGTATGAGATGATCATCTTTTTTTAGTTGAACAGTCTTTGATTTCTCAGCTGAGCGGGGGAAAGAGGGAGTAATGGGATTTGAAGAACAACTGGGTGAAGGCTTCCTTTGAGATGATCTATGATGATGGGGCATGTTGAGATATTTGAAGATGAAAAGGAGAAGAAAAAAACAGATGAGATGGGGAGGGGTTTTGAACGGAAATGATAAGACAGGATGGGAGTGCACAGCAAGGTAGGGAGGCTGGAACATCCAGAAAGTTGTCCAAGATATGGTTATGAAAAATTGAGGGTAAAAATGTCAGATAGAGGTAAACATTGACACGTAAAAGGTCTAATAACCCAATTATTAGCAAAAATAATTGCGGAAGATAATTGGGGTATAATTATTTTTATCCGCAATTAATTTAATTGCGGATTGGTCAACATTGATACCCCCTATTTTGTCCCCACAATCTCTTGTCTCTCAATTTATTTCCTTTCATCCTTCTCTCTCATTTTTTTCTTCCTTTTTTCTTGTTATAATTAATTTCCTGTTCCCCTTCAGTGACTAGGTCAGTATCTTGACCAGATATTGAATTGTAAACATGGATTCACATCTTACACCAAAAACTTTCTCCTAAACCATTTTTTTCTTCTCTTTTTTTTTTCTCCTTTTTGTTATTGTCTGCTCAGTAGTTAAACAAAATAAAAATAAAATAAAATAAAAAAAATAAATAAATAAAATTAAAATAAAAAATTAGAATAAACCCATCAAGGACCATCTTCAACATGTCCTCCACAAGACATCCAAAAATTCTGATACCCCAAACTTCAATTCTGACTCAAAACCCCAGCAATCCTCCCCCACACATTCCCAATACAAGTGCCACTGCCCCTCCTGCAACAGCTGCCTCAAATGCCTCGGGTACAACACAGCTCCCACCAATGAATCTAACTGCCAATGGCAACTTATATTCATTGATTGACAAGGTAACCAGGGATCAACTTCATACCTTGACACAAATAATGTCAAATGCCAAAGCTGAACTCTGCACATGAAAAAACAAGCTGAAAACAGACGGCTCAAATTTTAAATCCTGGTACAAGGATGTTAGGCTCCTTCTGAACAAAACCATTGACTGTGCTGATTACCTGGAATTACCGGGATCAACAAATGCAACTGTGACCAGAGACAAGATTTCATGAAAAATACTACTAAATTCAGTTGCTCCTGAAATCAAGACACAACTTCTGGAAATTAGGCCTGTCAGGAAGGAATTAAGTGAGCTCAACAATATGTACAACATAGCCTCAAGGGCGGCTCAACACTCAGAATTAAGCAAATTGTGCAACATCTGATCTTCTAAATACATGGACCCAACATTATTAATAAACCACTTCAAGGAGATAGTTGCAACACTTGATACTCAGGGCCAAGAAATAGACTACTATGCCTTTTACAGTATGTTCCTACAACAGGCCCTGATGGACAGCAAACCGTTCTACAAGAAAGTCCTTGAAGATTCAGAATACCATCAATGCACATCTAGTGATTTTCCATCTTACGTTGATATTCAAAACATTGCTACTACCGCCTGTGACAGGATGAGTGTAATGAAGGATCTAATTGCAACTGGAACCAAGGACCAACAGACAAACCTTATGGAACAATTAGCTAATGTCAATATTAATGACCAGTCTGGAGAGACGCACTCCAACTCACATCAAGAACTGGAAGCAAAGCAACCTCTCTTTTGGAACTTCAACTTGCCAGACCATATACAGGCAAACTGCCAATTTGTTAGGATTTGGTTGAGAGGAAAAGGGGAGGAGCGCTATGGGCGCTAAGCATAGTAAAGAGGTGGATGAGTAGATATTGCATAAGGAGGTTATATGGGGCAAGCTCTGCGGAGTGCCCCTCGTTGGACAACTTATATAGTAATCCAGTTACTCTCTAGTCTCACTTCCACTTGGCATAATCAGTCCCTTCTTCTCTCACTGTTGGAATTCCCAACATAATCAGTCTTAGTTAGTATTACTGCTGTATCCAGCATAGTCAGTCCGGTCTTAGGCTAGTGTTAGTACTAGTGGTAGTCTTCCTTCTCAGGTCATAACATTTTGTCCTATCTTAATTGGCGCACTATCAAAGAACAATGAATCCCTCAGGTCAACCTGATGGAGCAACCCTTGCTGCAATGCAAGAACAAATGGCATGCTTTCAAGAACAAAATGCCAGAATCATGGAACATCTAGCCGAATAATGGCCCTTGTACCGCGGCTCCACTGAAGCAGAGCTGGACGCTTCCAAAGCACAGGCGCCACCCCCCACACCAGCTCCACATATCAAAGGTCCAAATATTGCAGTCTCAGCAATATTCAATGAAAAACAAGTACCCCAGGCAGATCAGTATGTGTCACAGGTAAACCTCTATGTCCTGCTCAATGGAAATCAGTTCAAAGACAAGTGAGCGAAAATTGGGTTTTCAATATCATACCTCACAGATGAGGCAGCACGCTGGGCAAATCAGTACACCAAGGAACTCCTTGAAAACTCCAAGACAGCGGCAACCTTCCCTCAGTTAATGGAGGCTTTTTAAGTAGCTTTTGGTGACCCAGATGTGGTCACAGCCTCAGAGAATGTGCCCAATCAGTTTCAACAAAGGAACTTGGTCTCTGAGTATGTGTCTGAAATCTGGGGCCATGCCAGCTACGTCACAACATGGGGAGAAGGGGCACTCATGTTTCACTTCAGAAATGGGCTCTCATCAAAAATAAGAAATTCTCTAATCAGCCAACCTTTTCCAACCTCCCTCCAAGCACTCATGAAATTGGCCATCCAAGTTGAAAACAAGTTTACACACCAACAAACAGATGGTTGGAGTAGTGCCCATCTGTGGTGCAGCTATGCCTCAACAAGCAGGGCGGGTGCCAGGGATCCAAATGCCATGGATATAGATGCAAAGAATGCACGTGGTGCTAGTGGGAGGAACAGGTTATTGGATGATGAGTATCAGAGGCGCATGAGCAAAGGACTATGTCTCAGGTGTGAAAGTAGCAGTAATCTGGCAATGGAGTGCAGAGGGAAAATTAGGGTTAGTGAAGTGGAGGATAGCACAGGAAAGGTGCAGGTAAAAGACAGAGCTCTGGAGTGAAGGTTGTTCCCTCCAAAAGCAGGTTAGAGGGAAAGGATGAGTAAGACTTAGTAGAGGAGTTATCTGCATGTAAACAAATTGAGGTGAATGATAATTGTATTATACTAAATTTTCCTTTAATGACCCTTGATGCCACAACAGATGTACGAGCCTTGCTGGACTTTGGGGCCACCGAATTCTTTATTTCTAACAAGTTTTTACAGAGAAATAAAAAGAAAAAAGATAAATTGGACCGCCCTAGGTGTCTAATTATGTTTGATGGATCCCCAGCTAGGGGAGGAGAAGTAAGAGAGAAGGTTTTTTGCAGATTCTGGTGTGATGGAAAAGAGTCTCAGTGCAGGGCATATGTGACAAACCTGAAGGACCAGTACGACATGGTACTGAGGATGACATGGCTGAGCCAATACAACCCACATATTGATTGGAAGGAAAAGAAGGTTCAGATGGGAAGGAAAAGGGATACTGGCACTAAGGTATTGGCCCCCTGACCCCTACAGGGGTCAGGGGCCCATCCCAGAGAGTCTTCTTATGTTTTGTTATCATCAGTTGGCTTGCCACCAGAACTGATGCTTCCTCTTTACTTCAAGAAGAAGGCTTGGGATGGGTCACCAACGGGGAGAACCAAAGAGGGACAGAGGGGAGATGAAGTGCACCAAGAAGAGGAGAAGGTGCAACAAAGATGGAAAGGTCAATGGTGCAGAGGAATAATTTTCCCCCTGGCCCCTCCCAGGGAGTCTCCTGGTGTTTTATTATCATCAGCAGACATGCTACAAGAACTGAAACTTTCTCTTGATGCTAAGTGTCAGGACTTGGAGGGGGAACTGGAGGAAGAAGAGGACATGGAATGCAACACAACAGCTTGGAACATATACACCAAGATTTCAGCCAATGTCCAGTCCTCAAATCCAACAAAAAAGCCTCAAGGAGATGGTCCCTGAAGCTTATTGGGAGCTATTACCACTGTTTGAAGATTGAAAAGTCAAGACCCTGCCACCTCACTGACCATAAAACTTTGAAATTGATCTGATGCCAGGTGCAACCCCTCAATTTAGTTACATAATCCCACTTTCAATCTATGAGTCTAAAGTGCTAAATGAGATGATTGATGAAAATCCAAAGAATGGTTTTATTAAAGAATCAAAATCCCCCTGGGCCACCCCTGTGATCTTTTCAGGAAAGAAGGATGGGTCATTAAGACCTTGTATGGATTTCTGAAGGTTAAACGTGCTCATTGTAAAGAACAGATATCCCCTTCCTTTGACTAGTGAGCTAATTGATAGTCTTCAGAGTGCAGAGATCTTCACATTCCTAGATCTTAGGGAAGGCTACCACAACATATGGGTAAAATAAGGTGATAAGCACAAACTGGCATTCTGCACTAAATTTGGTCATTTTGAATGGTTGGTAATGCCATTTGGTCCATGTAATAGGCTTTCCAATTTCCAACAATTCACCAACAGAATATTCAGAGACAGAATAGGGATAGATGTGGTGGTGAACCTGGACAACATCTTGATTTATTCCAGATAAATGGAGGAACACCAGATACATGTAAAGGACTGTTTTCAGCACTTAAGGGAGGCCCAATTATGGTTAAAACTGGAGAAATGTGTCTTTTCAGTGAGTGAAATTCCCTACCTGGGTATGATCATTTCAAGAATAGGGTGCAAATGGACCAGCAGAAAGTAAAGGCAGTAACAGAATGGCCAAAACCAGAATCAGAAAAGGAGCTCCAGTCATTTCTAGGCTTTTCAAACTTTTACAGCTGTTTTATTGAAAATTACTCCCACATTTGCTGGCCATTGCACAACCTCACAATAAAGGAAGCCAATTTTATATGGAAAGGTAGTCAACAAGATGCATTTGACTACCTGAAAAACCAATTTGTGACAGCCCCCATTGTTGCATTCCCTGACTTATTGAAACCATTTGTTCTCAAATTCAACTTCTCAGATTTTGCACTAGGTGTAGTATTATCCCCAAAAAATTCTGAAAATGTCCTTCACCCCATTTAATATTTGTCACAAACACTTCTAGGCACCGAGTTGAACTATGAAATATAAAATAAGGAGTTATTGGCACTAGTGGAAGCGTTACACACCTGGAGCCACTATTTGGAAGGAGGGCCTCACAGTTTACAAGTTATTATTTATACAGATCATAAAAATCTGGAAACCTTCTTGACTACCAAAAAGTTAACTCGCCAACAAGCACACTGGGCGGAACTGCTAAGTAGCATTAATTTTGTTGTTACATTCAGACCAGGGAAGAAAAGTGAAAAACCTGATGCACTATCACAACATCCTGACCTGCGCCCAGCACTAGATCACTACATATTGTTGGCACAACATTATTGAGGGGGGACCTTGAAGAGGGGGTAATCCTAGACAAGGTGGAATTGGCAGATGAGGACTTGTTGGAATGGACAAGGAGGGGGCAGGAAAAAGATGAAGGAGTGCAGGAGTTGGTAAAGGTGTTATTATCAAAGGAAGTACTGGTGAGGAAAGGACTGGAGGAGTACAACTTAAAAAAGGGAGCACTGTATTGGAATCAGATGATAGTAGTTCCAAATGATGAAGAGCTCAATAGGTAGGTTGTAAAGTCAAGACATGACTCCCCAATGGAAGGACACCCAGGACCACTGAAGACTGTGGAGCTGGTAAACTGCAACTTTTACTGGAAGTCCATGAAGGCGTACATCTAGTGCTATGTAGCGGCATGTGACTCTTTCCAGAGAAACAAGGTCAGGCAAACCATGACACCATTAACCCCACTAAACATTACCAAGAAGCCATGGAAAGAGCTCTCCTACAATCTTATAGTAGAGTTACCCAAGTCACAAGGAGAGAATGCAATCCTCACAGTAGTTGACCATTACACCAAGATGGTGCACTTTGTCCCCACCACTACAAAAGTCACATCAGAGGGTATTGCAGACCTAATGGTGGCACACATGTGGAAATTACATGGATTGCCTGAAAGTATAGTATCAGATAGGGGAAGTAACTTTAGCTCTAAGTTGTTAAAAGCAATGTATGAGCAACTGAACATTAAGCCCATATTATCAACAGCATGGCATGCACAAACTGATGGGAAATCTGAGATAGTGAACAAGAAAATTGAACAATATCTGTGCCACTTCATTGACTACCAGCAAGCTAATTGGGTACAGCTATTAACACTCACCAAATTCTCATATAATAACTAGACACATGCTGCAGCAGGCATTTCACCATTCTATGCTAACTATGGATATCACCCAGCATTCTCAATCGGTACCCCATCCATGCTACAAGTCCCAGAAGCTGAAGAGCAGATCCAGAATATACTGAGTATAAATCAAGAACTAGAGGAGGAGCTCCCCTTATCCAAGCAAGAAATGAAGTGTCATCATGATCAAGGGAAGATCCAAAATCAGGTGCTACAGGTAGGTGAAAAGGTTTGGCTAAGCTCATGTTTCCTTTCCAAATTTTGCCCCAGCACTAAATTAGACCACAAAAAAGTGGGGCCATTCAAATTTAAGTGCAAGATATCTGACTCAGCTTATGAACTGGAACTACCAATCTCAATGAGGCAAGTACATCCAGTCTTCAAAATTTGATTTCTCACAGAGCACAAAGAAGATATGATTCCGGGACTCCCAGAAGAGCCACAAGCACCAATCCAGGTGGGAAAATAACAGGAATTAGAGGTTGAAAGAGTTGTTGCCAAGAGGGTGTACAGGGGAAAGGTTCAGTACTTAGTGCATTTGAAAGTTTATGGGGTTGAAGATAGGTCTTGGGAACCAGTGTAAAATTTGACAAATGCTAAGGGAAAGTCGAAGGAGTTTGAGAAGGAGAGCAGGGGGCAGGAGGGGTAAAAGAGGGGTTAATGTTAGGATTTGGTTGAGAAGCAAGGAGTAAGAGTGCTATGGGCTCTATGCATATTAGAGAGGTGGATTAGTAGATATTGCATAAAGGGTTTATATAAGGAAATTGAGGCAGAGAGCTCCTCATTGGACAGCTTATATAGTAATCCAGTTGCTCTCTAGTCTCACTGCTGCTTGGCACAGTCAATCCTGTATTCTCTCACTGTTGGCAGTCCCAACATAGTCAGTCTTAGTTAGTATTACTGCTGCATCCAGAATAGTCAGTCTCTTCTTAGGCTAGTGTTAGCGCTAGTTGTAGTCTGCCTTCTTAGGTCATAACAATTTTTCCACATTCCAAAAGAATCAAGACAAGAACTGGATGTTTGTGCAAGGATGTGATATTTTGTTTGATACCCCCAAGGCTCCAAGGTATGGTTATTCTGGGATCCAGAAAAGAAGAAATTTATTTTGTCTGCCTGGGCGGAATTTTCCAATCCTCCCTCAGAGCCTGTCAAGAAAATGAAGATATCTCACCTTCTGAATTCTTGCAGCCCAGTGGAGAGCACTAAGACACTAATGTTAGGTGATTTCACAGCAGAAGTCTGTTTTGAGAATCAAGAAAATCTAAGTGACATGATTCTACACAACTCAGCCTACTTTGCACTTGCCACCCCAAAATCTTGCAAGGAAGCTTTTAAGTCAAAAGATGCAATTCACTGGAAAAATGTATGCAACCAAGAAATGGAGAATTTACACAAAATGGATGTCTGGAAAGGAATTAAACTACTGGAAAATGCACATATCCTAGATGAAAAATGGGTCTTTTCAGAAAAGAGGAATACAGCTAATGAAATAGAGAAATAAAAAGCAAGGTATGTTGCAAAGGGATTCAAACAGATACAAGGAAATAACTTTAATAACAACTTTTTACCCATGGCTACTTTCATGTCACAACATCTGGTACTTAACTTAGCAGCCTTAAATGATTGGCCAGTTCACTCTTTTGATGTAACAGAAGCATACCTCCACTCACCAATTGAAGAAGACCTATAGGTTAAAGACGCACCCAGTGTGGTACACATCTCACAGTAACACAGCAAAAAATCTCAGGAGCACAGCAAAAGGCTAAATTCTCTAAAGTGCAACAATGTAGTTGTCAGGAAGGATGGTTACAGAAGTGCAACTAAGGAGTGTTCAAAGTGCAGGAAAATATAGGCTCTCCATGCACACTTTCTTTAGGGGCAGTATGGATGTACAAGCAGCAGGGAGTAAAGAATAGAGGGAAGTGTGTACTGAACAATAGGATTAAAGGATATTGTATGTACTTGTGATAAATATGGTTAGCCCTAGACGTATACTATGGAGTTGAGAAGAAGCAATAAGTGATTGTATGAAAATCAAGATTAGATAAGAGCAATGCCTTTTGGGAAAAATGGTGTTCACCCAAGGAGATGAAAAATACGTCAAAGAAAGAAGCTAGCCCTAGGAAGACAAATAGGTTGCAAGTAGCACTCAAAGAAAGGTTAATAAGTAAGATCCAAAATACGGAAGTCACTTGCTTAGCGCGGATGGTTTCACTATTAGCAGGAACTCATGTTTTGAGTGTGGGTTATAAAATAGGTATGAAGGCGGTACCATACCTATTGTTAAGTCAGGAATCTCAATAAGCGTAGGGTATGTACAGGAAAGTGGAGAGTTAGGTGCTAATAGTTTTTCTTGTCTAGATGTTTCAGGCACTATTAGAACCAATATTTATGCTAAAAAATGTACATAGATTATTTATATACTTAGTTACTGTTTGATATTTTGTATTAGTGCTAAACTTGTGTAGGAAAGCCATTAGGGGAAGGAAAAATAGGAAAGGGGTGCTGAGAATACAAATGTATATAAGAGCACTCACTTTTAAAAGTGTAAGAGGGTGAAGAGATAGAGTAGATATTTTTGATATAGATAAAAAGAGAAATAGATATATTTTATTTTTTTTGTACATATCAGGTGTGCATACCAGAAGTAGCGCTGTAGAGTTATTTTATCGCTACAGTAAGGATAGTATTAGATAGAGCACTTCAAGAGGGAGTGACTGAGAATAGATATAGCCAACAGATTGATTTTTTATATTAAAATATATTTCCCTTTTTCTTTAATAGATCTCTATAAACTTATCCTATTTTCTTCTCCAATAAATTTAGATAACCAAACTTATAATATGTGCTTTCACTGTCTTTAAAATTGGAGTGGCAGGCGCTTCTTTTTTTTATTCTTCAAAAGACAAGAACCAACCCATCTTGGATTGTGTCTATAGCTTAGTATTATAGAAAAGTTTTCTTTCTACAATTGGTGTCCCAACAGTGGCAGCCAGATTGTAAGTTTGGTTATAATTTTTGGTTTTAGGGTTTTTTCAAAGAGGAAATAATCAAGCCAGTGCTTTAAAGAAAGAGTTTTAGGGTCTAAAAAAGTGAATCAAGCTGTTATCAGAGGATAGCATAGGGATGTATTAGAGAGTATAGTTGGTATAAGCTTTTAGTGCTTATTTGTTTTTTATTATTTTGGTAGTGAAAAGGCAGAATGGAACCTACAACTACTACTTCGAAAGTTACTCAGGAGAGGGAAAAATTGCCCAATTATATGGCATAAATACCACCTAGGTTCTTTACAATAATTAGGTGCAAGGATGAAAGCTTGTGGTTTACAGGAATCAACACTTAAAAGTTTTTGAGGAGGTTTGAGCAAGCAGCAGAAGTACATGGAGCATCAGATTATGATATGGTACATCAAGTGTTATTTTTTGTCACAAATGAATGTCAAGACAATCTATAGTAACTGGATGGTCATTAGAAATGCAACTGGACAATGCTGAAAGCGCAGATGTTATAGAGATGGCCTAAAATTATTGAGGAAACTAGGTATACAATCAAGGATCTAGATGTCTTGGTAAATAGGGAAAAATCTAAAGGGGGTGTTAGAGACCCTAAAGACTTTAAAAATTCTTGACAAGAGTTTAATCATGTAGTAGATTATTTGGTCAGTAACAAAGACTTTAGTGATACTAGTGTGTCATTACCTTAGTTTTGTGAGGCGCTAGCACCTAAGGTTGAAGATTGGGCAAAATAGAATCTTGATAACAGGGGAAAATTGGTTAGGAAGAGGAACAGGGATTATAAGTATCCAGGGTTAGAGGAAGTGGAAATAGATGTGGAGGCAGAAATGAAGTTGTGTCGGATAGAGTGCCAAGAAGCTAGGGTCTCTTAAGAGGATGTAGAGGTAATAGAGGTTTTGCCTAGTACTGGAACACCTTCCTCAGTGTCAACTCCAAAAGGAAAGGCAACATCACAGGATTTAAAATCAGTAATGTAAAGAATTGAAGAGTTTGAGAAGAAGTTGAGTGAAGCAGCTAAACCCAAGACTAGATTTACTCCTCAACTGTTGCAGTTTTCTTCAAATGATATGTTAATATTGTAATAAAGAATGTCATACGCGGATGAGGTGTAATTCACTTCAAAAATATAAAGAAGACAAGGTAGTCTTTGAGGATGGGACCAATTTCATGTTGGAAGATGGAACAAAGCTTGATATGGATAAGTATTGAGGGATGCAAGCCAAGGTCATCAATCATATTAAAAAGAAAGATATGGAAGTCAAGTCTTGTAAGGGCAAGGAGACTGTGGATAAAAACTCAAAGTCAGTAAATTTTGCAGATACCTGTGCAGTGTTGGATTTCAAGGTCAAAGAGGGGGTAATTTAAGTGCCACTCACTACAGCCCTGTTGGAGATGTTTTCAGACAAACATAAGAAAATGGCTCCACCAACTACTAGTAGACCAAGAAGGGCTGGCACCAAGTATAAAAATCTGGAGGACATCAAGGAGGTAGTGTACACTATGAGAGAAAATACACCAGTACCACCTGAGGATGTGGAAATGGAAGATGAATCTACAAACAAAATGGATTATGATATCGATCATCATATTGAAGAACAGCTATTAGAGGGGCCAGAGGTAGTTCAGCAAAGAGCAGTACCAGAAGAAGGGATGCCTGGAACAAAGAAAAATACTCCAAAGAATCTTCCAGGTAGGGCCAAAGCTGGAGCAAAGGAAGCTCAACCAAAGTGGAGAATGCAGCGCCCAGTTCATGCGGAATATCCTAGTGCAGCTGAAGATCTAATTTCAGAATGTCTCAAAACAACAGTTTCAGTGCCATTGGGGGTGTTAAGGGAAGTAGCGCCAAACATGGCAAATACCATAGTAGATAAGTGTAGGAAGCAAAAAGCTGTGAATTTTGTTGAGTATGATTTGGAGGAACATTCATTTCAACCAGCTGTGGTATTATCAAGGGTACCACAATATTCAGGGCCATTAGGGTATTTAATAGTTACAATTAATGGGAATCAGATCAGAGCACTAGTAGATACTGGTTCTCAAATTTATGTAGTTTCTGCAGAGGATGTTGTTGATTTAGGTTTGCTAGTAAAATATGGAAAAGGAACTGTGTCAGGTATTAAAGTTGGTAGGTTACTGGTTATAGGGGTAGCTGAATATGTGAAGACACAAGTTGTGGGAGCTTCAAGAGATCTACACTTTTATGTTCCTATGGGTGTAGTGAAACCAGTTTTGGGAATGCCCTTGTAGAAATAAAAACTGTTCTTTAATACTAAGCTATAGACAAAATCTGAGATGGTTTTGTTCTCCTCTTTAAAAGAAAAAAAGAAGCACCTGCAACTCTAATTTTAAAGACAGTGAAAGCATATATTATAAGTTTGGTTATCTAAATTTATTGAAGAAGAAAATAGGATATGTTTGTAGAGATATATTAAAGAAAAAGGGAAATATATTTTAATATAAGTAATCAAACTGTTGGCTAGATCAGTCTCAGTCACTCCCTCTTGAAGCGCTCTATCTAATACTATCTTACTGTAGCAATAAAATAACTCTAAAGTGCTACTTCTGGTATGCACACTCAATATGTACAAAAAATATAATATATCTATTTCTCTTTTTATCTATATAAAAAATATCTAATCTAATTCTTTTTCCTCTTTAATTTTTTAAAAGTGAGTTCTCTTATATACATTTGTATTTTCAGCACCCCTTTCCTATGTTTCCTTCCCCTACTGGCTTCCTACACAAGTTTAGCACTAATACAGAATATCAAACAGTAACTAAGTATCTAAATAAGCTATATACATTTTTAGCATAAATATTGGTTCTAATAGTGCCTGAAATATCAAGACAAGAGCAACTATTAGCACCTAACTCTCCACTTTCCTGTACATACCCTACATTTCTTAAGATTCCTGACTTAATTAATAGGTACTGTACCGCCTTCATACCTATTGTATAACCCACTCTCAAAACCTAAGTCCCTACTAATAGTGAAACCGTCCACACTAAGAGAATGACTTCCCTATTTTGGATCTTACTTGTTATCCTTTATTTGAGTGCTACTTGGAATCTATTTGTCTATATAGTGCTACCTTCTTCCTTTGACATGGTTTTCATCTCCTTGGATAGACACTGATTTTCCCAAAAAAATCATTGTTCTTATCTAAGTATGATTTTCATACCATTTCTTATTGCTGCTTCCTAACTCTGTATTATATGTCTAGCACTAACCATAGTTTTCACAAGTACATACCACATCCTTTTATCCTATAGTTCAGTACAGACTTCCCTCTATTCTTCAAGCATACCAAATTGTATGTATGTATCTCAATAGTCTATGTAAAATTTTTGTGTAAGTCTTGGCTCTAATAGCTCCTGAAAATCCACTCTCCTGTGCATACCCTACTCTTCCTGATATTCCTAACTTAAATAATAGGTAATTTACCACCTTCATACCTATTGTATAACCCAGGTTTTCCACATTAGTCCCTGATAATATTGGAACCATCCAGGCTAAGCAATTGACTCCCTTATTTTGGATCTTACCTGCTTTCCTTTGTTTGAGCACTACCTTCTTTCATTGATGTGTTTTTCATCTTCTCAGGTGAACATTGCTTTTCCTAAAAAGAATTATCCTTATCTTAGGCGTGTTTTTTCATGCCATTTCTCATTGCTGTTCCTTAACTCTGTAGGATGAATCTGGCATTAACCATAGTTTACACAATTACATACCATACCCTTTAATACTATAGTCCAGATACAAATTTCTCTCTATTCTTTACTCACTGCCGCTTGTGTATCCCTTCTTTCCCTAAAAAAAGTGTGCACAGAGAGTCTATCTTTCCCTGCGCTTTGAATATTCCTTAGTTGCACTTCTGTAACCATCCTACCTGACAACCCCTTTGTTGCACCTTTGAGAGTGGAGGCTTTTTTCTGTGATCATGGGAACTTTGCTTCATTACTGCAAGATTTGTACCACAACGGCAGTATAGAAGGGCCAATAACTGATTTTGATGGGGAGTTTCTAGAGGAGAACCCAAGCATAAGCAGGTTTATTTGGGAATATGCTATTACTCTTGAAAGGGTACTTTTTAGGATAGAAGAGGATGTTTTGCCAGTCTCAGGGTCAAAATTTTCTTGTTGTGTACCAGTGCTAGATATTTTTGGTCATGTTGTATGTAGGAAGGGAAAAATCATCACAGAAAAGCAGAAAAACAATGTACTTACATGTCCAAGACCAAGAAACACTACAGAAGCTAGGGTGTTTTTGTTAGGACCTGAGAAGGCGGACTACTACTATCTCTGATGCTAGTCTTAAACAGGACTGACTGTGCTGTTACAGCAGTGAGACTAACTAGACTGACTATGTTGGGGCTACCAACAGTGAGGGGAGACAGGACTTACTATGCTAATGTAGCAGTGAGAATAGAGAGTAGCTGAATTACTAAGTAAGTTGTCCAATGAGGAGCGCTCCACAGCGCTTACCCCCTATACCCCCTTATGCAATATCCACCCTTCTGCCTCTTTACAATGCATATCACCCATAGTGCTCCTTCTCCTAACCCCTCAACCCAAATCCTAACATTATCCCCTATTTTACCCTTCCTTCCTCCTGCACTCCTTCTCAAAATATTTCAACTTTTCCTTGGCATTTAACAGATTTTCTACCAGTTCCCAGGAGCTGTCTCCAACTTCATAACCCTTCCAATGCACCAAGTACTGAACATTTCCCCTATACATCCTCTTAGAAACAACCTTTTCCACCTCAAACTCCTCTTCATTTTCCACCTGGATTGGCACCAGCAGCACTTCTGGACCTCCCAGAATTGTATCTTCCTTATGCTTTGTGAGCAATGAAATATTGAAAACTGGATGTACCTGCCTCATTGAGATTGGTAGCTCCAGGTTGTAAGCTGAGTCCAATACCTTGCGTTTGACTTTGAATGGCCCCACTTTCTTGTGATCTAATTTAACACTGGGGCGCAATGTGGAGATAAACATGAGCTTAACCAAACCTTATCACCTACATGGAAAATCTGGCGCTGGGTTTGTCCTTGGTCATGATGGCCCTTCATTTACTGTTGAGATAAGTTGAGCGCTTCCTCTAGCTCTTCATGTATTTCCCTCAGCTTCTAAATTCTTTCTTCTGCTTCTGGAACATGCAGTGTCAATGGGGTGCCATTTAAGAATGTTGGGTGATATCTGTAATTGGAAGAAAAGGGCAACATTCCTGTTTACACATGTAGCTGATTGTTGTATGAGAGTTCAGCTAGTGGTAGAGTTTGCACCCAATTATCTTGCTGATAGTTGATAAAGTGGTGCAGGTATTTTTCAATTGCCTTTTTCACTATCTTGGATTTCCCATCAGTTTTTGGATGCCATGCTGTTGAAAATATGGGCTTAATGTTCAGTTGCTCATACATTGCTTTAAAAATCGTGGAGTTGGAGGTACTTCCCCTATCTGATACTATTCTATAAAGCAAACCATGCAACTTCCAAACTTGTGCCAACATTAGTTCTGCAATACCTTTTGATGTGACCTTGGTAGTGGTTGGAATGAAGTGCACCATCTTAGTGCAGTGGTCAGCTACAGTGATAATATTATTCTTTCCTTGAGACTTTGGTAACTCCACCATAAGATTGTAGGAGAGCTCTTTCCATGGCTGTTTGGAAATTTTTAGCAGGGTCAGTGGTGTTGTTGTTGGGATAACCTTGTTTCTCTGGAAAGAGTCACATTCTTCTACATAGCACTGGATGTATGACTTCATGGAATTCCAGTAATAACTGCGATTCACCAGCTCCAAAGTCTTCAGTGGTCCTGGATGTCCTGCCATTGGGGAGTCATTTCTTGATTTTACCACCTACCTCTTGAGCCCTTCATCATTTGGCACCACTATCCTCCCATTCCAATACAGCACTTCCCCTTCTAGGTGATCCTCCTCCAACCCTTTCCTTACCAATACTTCCTTTGATAACAGCACCTTTACCAACACCTGCACTCCTTCATCCTTTTCTCTCCCCCTTCTTACCCATTCCAACAAATACTCATTGGCCAATTCTACCTCATCTAGGGTTACCTCCTCTTCAAGGTACCCCTTCAATAGTGTTTCACCAACAGTGTGTATCTGGTCTGGAGATTGGTGAAAGTCAGGATGTCATGAAAGTGCATTTTGTTTTCCACTTTTCTTCCATGGGAAGAATTGAACCATAAAATTAATGCTACCTAGCAGTTCTTCCCAGTGTGCTTTCCAGCATTTCAGCTTTTTTGTGGTCAGGAAGGTTTCCAAGTTTTTAAGATCTGTGTAAATAAAGACTTGTAAATGGTGAGGTCCTCCTTCCAAATAGTGGCTCCAGGTGTGCACTGCTTCTACTAAATCCAATAACTCCTTATCATATATTTCATAATTTAGTTTGGCACCTAGCAGTGTTCATGACAAATATGCTATGGTGTGAAGGACATTTTCAGCATTGTATTGGGATGATACTTCACCTAGTGTAAAATCTGAGCTGTTGCATTCTAGAACAAATGGCTTCAATAACTCAGGTATTGCAAGAATAGGGGCTTTCACAAATTGTCTTTTCAGGTAGTCAAAAGAAGCTTGTTGGCTACCTTTCCATATGACCTTGGCTTCCTTTTTTGTGCAGTCATGTAATGGTTGGAAAATGTGGAAGTAATTTTCAATGAAATGGCAGCAAAAATTTTCAAAGCCTAGGAATGACTGGAGCTCTTTTACTGATGCTGATGTTGGCCATTCTGTTACTGCCTTTACTTTCTCCTGGTCCATTTGCAGCCTATTATTTGAAATGACCATACCTAGGTAGGGATTTTCACTCTCTAAGAAGACAAATTTCTCTGGTTTCAACCATACTTGGGCCTCCCTCAAGCACTGAAAAAAGTCCTTCACATGTATCTGGTGTTCTAAAATTGATCTAGAATAAATCAAGATGTCATCCAGGTATACCACCACATCTATCCCTATTCTGTCTCTAAAAATTCTGTTGGTGAAGTGTTGGAAAGTGGCAGGCGCATTACATGGACCAAATGGCATTACAAACCATTCAAAATCACCAAATTTAGTGAAAAATGCCAGTCTGTGCTCATCACCTTCTTTTACCTGTATGTTGTGGTAACCAGCCCTAAGATCTAGGGATGTGAAGATCTCTGCAAAATGAAACAATCAATTAGCTCACTAGTCAAAGCAAGGGAATATCTGTTCTTTACTTTCAGTGCATTAAATCTTCTAAAATCTATACAAGGTCTTAACAACCCATCCTTCTTTCCTGAAAAGATCACAGGGTTGGTACCAGGAGATTTTGATTCTCTAATAAAACCATTCTTTAGATTTTCATCAATCATCTCCTTTAGCACTGTAGACTCCAAGATTGATAGTGGGATTATGCGACTAAATTGAGGGGTTGCGCCTGGCATCAGATCAATGGCAAAGTTGTATGGTCAATGAGGTGGCAGGGTCTTGACTTTTCCATCTTCAAACAGTGGTAATATAACACCTTTACATAACATATAATAAAAATTACTCAAAAACTCATCAATATATACTTACAGGGTACCAGAATGAAGTTAACAATGTCAGGGAGTTGATTATAACATCTTTTCATAAAAATATAATATTCAATCATATAAATAACTTTTCTTAGTATAGCTTCACTTTTGTATTTCTTTCTCAGACTATTAAGAACACCAATTCTACATCAAAAAACTATTAATAACAAATAGTTAACTGTTCATTTATCTTCAAGTAGATTTTTTAGCTTTTTTAATTGTGAAGCCATATTTTACTTAAAGTGACAGGTTTTTCTTCAGTTTATCCAACTACCTTGGATTCTGCTTACAGCAAGGCAACTGTAAGAGTCTTTCTACATTAGTGGCTCCCAACATGGGGTTCAAATTTTCTGGCTTTTAATTGATATTACTTGTACTTGGACATGATTATCCTGCAAGAGGCTTATCTAACAAGTACTTATACTCTTTAACACTGTAGAAAGACTCTTACAGTTGCCTTGCTGTAAGAAGAATACAAGTGAGTTGGATAAACCAAAGAAAACCCTGTCCCTTTAAGTAAAATATGGGTTCAAAATTAACTAAGCTAAAGCATCTACTTGATATAAAATGACCAATTAACTATTTTTATTAACTTTTTTGAGATGTAGAATCTGTGTGCTTAATAGTGTGAGGAAGAAATACAACAGAAAAGCTGTACTAAGAAAAGTTATTTAAAGGATTGAGTATTATGTTTTTATGAAGCTTTTATTTTTATGGAGAGATGTTGTAATAAAGTCCCTGATCTTGGGACCTTTATAATGGTACCCTATAAGTGTATATTAATGAGTTGTTGAGTAAAATTTATTATATGTTATCTAAAAGTGTTATTTTCATAAGGTTATTACAAGTTATATAATGTTATGTAAATAATTGTTGTTGTTGAATAAAATACAGTGATTTTTGATGTGAAATGTAGTTAATTAAGTTGTATCCTCCTTCCTAATTTCAATTCTGCAGGTTTATATGCATAGTATGTCATGTGCCATACTTTTCCCAGCCAGGCACTACGCAATATAGGGGGTGGACTTGCTAGCAATTCCTCAACCTGAAATCAGATGGAACTCAGATGGAACTCAGACTGAACTCATAATGAACCCATACTGAACTCTACTTTAACACCCACCTAAAACTGTTCTGCTGAGTGGTGTTCATCCCCAATTGTATGGTTCCTTTATCAATAGCTCAATGTGTGTTCAATATGTGGTGAGTTTGGGTCCAGGGTTGCGGACTCGCTAGCAAGTCTTCCCCCATATTGTGTGGTGAGAGCATCCTGAAGCCCATCCAGAGATTACTGGAGGTTGCACAGAGCTTGTAAGGACTTCTAGACTCAATTATAACCTTAAAACTTTAATAAAAAATCTAGAAAATTAAAAATGATAGAGCTACTTTCCCTCTTTAATCTAAACTAATTTTGTAACCTGCACAGCCTTATTCATCCAATGAAAAATTGTTAAAGCTATGTAAAGGATGAAAAATGAAAAATACTTTATAAAATTATTAAAAATAGTAGAAAAATAGTAAAAATACCTTAAAAATTTCAAAAGGGTCTTGAGACTCCAGAATTTAATTTTCATACACTTTAAGATCTTTACTTTCAGTTTTTCCCTGTAAAATAATTGTTAAATCTTGACTCATAAAATTAACCCTTTTTTAAACCACTTTTAATAATATTCCAGTCTTAATAAAATTAAATAAATTATATTGGCTTTCCCCAATCTTAATAAAATCTTCAGAAATCCTTTTTATATAGTTTTTAGTGCCATACTAATATTTAGGATGCCACAATAGTTTAAACTTATGTTTTTGGGATGTCTTCTGCTATTGGATCTGGTGTTTTGGCTGCTGGTGTACTTATTAGGGAATCAGTAAAGATTGTATCTTGGGATGGGCCCAATTTTTCTGGTGATGATTTATAAGGATTTTTACGTAGGTATGAAACTGCTTCCGGATTGGATGGAGCTTTACCTTTGGATATGGTGAAGCAGATTAGGTTTTTTATGGGAGACAGAGAGGTGGAAGAAGTGTTTATTGCTATGGATGGCTATAAAGGTAAGAATTGGGAAAAGCTGAAGATAAAAATGGAAAAAAGGTGGCCAAAGGTTTATTCATTAGATGATCTGAATGATATAGCTAGAAAATGGGAATCAAAAGGTGGTGGTGCAACATCTTTGGGTCAGTATCATCAGTTTATGGTTGAATTCCAGGTGGTTTTGGACTATTTGTTGGGGTATGAAATTTTATATCATGAAAATGTATCAAAGTATGTTTTTTGGGATGCTATAGGGGAAAAGTTTAAGAAAGATGTTTTGATGGTTCTTGTTAGCACTAATTTGATGAAGAATCTCTCAGATGGAGAAACTAGAATTCCTGGTATGGAGGTGCTAAAGAAGGTTATTTTGGAACATCTGTATACTCATAATTCTGTTGATTTGGACTCTAGAGAAGATGCTTTGGTCACTCAAGAGGCAGAAGAAGATGGTGTAGAAGATTTACTTACTGTTTAAACTTTAAATTCAGCTATTCCTGAAGATTTTTTCCAGCCTGAAGATATTATTTTTTATAACAATTCTGTTGGGAAAGAAGAGATTTCTGAAGATGAAGATATTTATGTCACTGATGAAAATTTTTTGGATTTTGGGGAATATTTTGTGTTGGATGATTTGGATTCAGATTCAGAAGATTATTTTCCTCAGGTTTTGTCTTCAGAAGCAGAGACTGTCTGAAATGAAGATGTGGATATGGTTTATGGATTAGGTATATTTATGGAGGATTTGGTTAAATCTCAGGAAGAGATTTTAAAGGTGGATGTAGTTGTTCCTGCATTAATTGAGGGTGCAGAGGCATTGATTGATGAGGTGAATGACTGGGAATCACCTAAAATTAGGAAAAAGATGTGTGTTTCTTTTTGTCCTTTGGTAGGGTAAGTTCTGGAGGTTGGATTATGTGGAGTCAGGAATTGGTGAAGGAGCCCTTAGGGCACATTTATGGACTTCTACCAAGGTATATCAAGAGTTTAATTACTCCAAAATGAGGATAAACTACCTTTAAATTGGCAGGATTTTTTTAACTTTAATTTGATTCATCTTGGATTCTATTATTTCCTTCAAGAATTTTATGGAGACCCCCATTTTTTGGGTAGTTGGGGCTGATTGCTCTAATGTTGAAATCTTTCCTCATGAAGAGATCCTGGATTGCAATGTATCAGCTCACTTGGAGATAATTCAAATGGATTCTCAATTATTTTCTGTTGATATTTCATTGGAATGTCATTATGTGTTAAATATTTCTAAATATTTATCATCATTGGCAAATTTTCTATTAGTTTTAAAAAGGGTATAAAAAGAAAAATGGGATATATGGTGTTGGATAAAAGTTGGAATGGAAATTTGAAAAGTAGTAGGGATAGTAGTGGTGGATTATTTTATGGGCTCCAGCAAGATGATAAACTGCAATTAACTCATCAAAATCTATTTAAAAATCTTAGTATAATTAATTCACAAAAAAATAAT
This sequence comes from Hemileia vastatrix, assembly GCA_030280995.1. Classification (NCBI taxonomy): domain Eukaryota; kingdom Fungi; phylum Basidiomycota; class Pucciniomycetes; order Pucciniales; family Zaghouaniaceae; genus Hemileia; species Hemileia vastatrix. The sequence goes on along the minus strand of JASXTE010000002.1, from coordinate 3,170,946 downwards.
AGGGGGTCTCAAACATTACCAAATAGGCCACAAAAAAGGTACCAATTTGCCATCAAAAAATGAAATACACCTTCCCTGGACAAGTGTATTTCAACAGCATATTTGTTCCCAAACACGTCTTCTTTTGGGTCAAACAAGTCATCAAAACACTTCCCTTTATTATTATGATTATTCAGCACTAGATACAAAAGCGCCAACACCTAGATTTTTTCACATAATCCTTAGGGGCTTATTCATATGAGTGAGGTATATGACTTACCGGAACTTAATCAATCCCATAATCATACACTTAATCTTAATATTTACCACTGTTCACTAACATAACATGCCACTTTCAGTCTGCCATCAACTTGAGATCACTTCTGCAGCTTCTCATTTTGAGGGCCTAGCTTAACTGATTTACAATTTTGTTTTTTGTGTAATAATTTTTGCCAATGAAATTCCCCAGTTTCTCATTTTCATTTGTTTTGGTTCAGCTCCCAGACTTGAAATTGCATAAAATTTGCAAACACATAACTTTTCTAAGATTCTGTATCACTAAGATATTTCATCTTCTCTTCATCTCTAACTTCCATAATTCATTTTTGGTTCTGATACTTCTCACTTCACAGCACTCAAAGTAAGTAACTTTCTCATTTTTTTAAATTTAACTGCTAATTGAAATGTCTTTTTCTTGTCTCTTTTTTTTGTTTCTTTTTTTATCATCTTTTATGTTTGATTGATGATTTATCTGTTCTTATTTCCCTTTAAATCCCATTTTTTTTCCTTTTTTTCTGGTTCTCTATCATTTTTATTCTTTTTTTATTGACTTTTTGGTGTTTTTTGGTCATTTTTAGGTGTTTTCAATTTTTTGGCCTTTTTCTTTACTAAATTTCTTTGGAATCATTTGGAAATGTTTTCCCAGAAATTTCAACTTACTTTAAGGTGTTTTTGGTCTTTTTTTGGTATTTTATTTGGTTAAAACCTTCCAGAAACATTTTTCAAGCATCTCTCAGTGAATTCTAGGTGTTTTTGGCTATTTCAGGTCGATTTTTTCACTAAATCTATTTAGAAATGCTCAAAAACCTTTGGAAACCATTCCTAATCATTTCAAAAGCATTTTAAAGTGCTTTTAAGTTATTTTGGCACTTTTTTGGACAGTTTCTGAAGCTTTTTTTGGCACTTTTTTTCCACTTTTCTGAAAACCTTTTGGCACGTTTCTGGCAATTTTTGGGAAGGTTTTAGGGTACTTTCAGGAAAAAATTTCAATAACTTTTGGAACACTTTTTGGTTACTTTTGGGTCACTTTTTTGGCAAAATTTGGGGCTCTTTTGTTGAACTTTTAGGACTCTTTATTGGCAATTTTTGGGACTATTTCTTTCAGTTGGTTTTAGGAGATATTTTTACCTAAGTTTCATCCAATTTTAAGATGACTAAAGCAACAACTGGCTTAAAATCCTGTGAAGAATTTACTCACTTTGGCTGTTCTTTTCAAATCAATAGGGAGCTGGTCAATAGGATTGATAAGGTATGAGAAAAAGGTGAGGTAAAACAAAAAACATTAAATAGGGGGTGTCAGTTCTGGCAAATCCGCACTTACAAATCCGCACTTAAATTTGACCAAATCCGCACTTAAATAAGTGCGGATTTCCAAAACACACTAGCCCCAATACTGGTGGATTTCAAAATGAAATAAGTCACTTATTTCACTCAAATCCGCACTTTCTCAACCAAAAGTGCTGATTTCACCATCAAGTCCCATTTCACTGATTTGTCAGCATCATCCCATTCATACGCAGCACTCCGCAGCATAACACTTCATAACTCAAAACATCGTACATCACTTACATCTTCATATCATATCATATAAGAGTCATGCCTTCCTCACTTTCAAATCATGATAAATTACATAAAGCAATGACTTTCATGGCGCTTGAACTGCTCTTGGACTCTGATTCCGATTCTGATCTAGAAGAAGATTTTGTCATTTTATCAAAAATGGCCAGGAAACGTTACCTTCTTCCCAGAAAGCCTCAAGTACTTCATACCCCCAAGTACACCATCCAAACACTTCTTAACCTATCTACACCCAGTTTTAGACAGCTGTTCAGGACTTCTCAGGAATGTTTCCTTAAATTGCTTGAGCTTATTCAGGATCATTCCATATTTCACAATAATTCTCAAAAAGAACAACGACATCCTTCAATTCAATTGGCCATCACACTATGTCGTTTGGGTTCAAATGGTAATGGAGCCGCTTTGAAACGTTTAGAAAATGTCTTTGATTTAGGGTATGGTTCAGTTAACACTTATACCAAACGATGTATCACTGCCATCAACTCCTTGGAATCTCAACTTCTCACCTGGCCAACAAAAGAAGAGCGACTTGAATCATCTCAGGTTATGGAAGCAGAGGGCTTTCCAGGATGTATTGGTTTTGTTGATGGTACTACTATTCCTTTGAGCCAGAAACCTGCTCAAGGTGGAAACAAGTACTTTGACCGTAAAAAGAGGTAGATTATTTTTAACTCCTTTCATCCTCCTTGAAACTAACACAAACAAATATATCTTCTTTATAGATATTCAATTAACGTTCAGCTTATATGTGACGTAAACAAAAAATTTATATCATTCTTTGCTGGCTATCCTGGCTCATGTCATGACTCCTACGTCTTCCAAAGAATGCATATTTCAAATGAACCTGAAAAATTCTTTGATGAAAATCAGTATCTTCTTGCAGATTCTGCTTATGTGAATGGAAAGTATGTACTTCCTGCTTTTCGGGGAGCAGCTTCAGAAGACAGTCAAAATGCCAAATTCAACAATCATTTGGCAAAGTCAAGAGTCCGTATTGAACATTCTATTGGAATCTTGAAAGGCCGTTTTTCTAGTTTAAGGGAATTAAGAAGTCCTCTTAGAAATAAATCTGAAATGGAGGCGGTGATCAACTGGATTCTGTGTTGCACTATACTTCATAACCTACTTGCTGACCTCAAAGATCAATGGTTAGAGCTGTATGAAGATGAACAAGTTGATTCACCTCCGACTATATCCAACACTTCTATTTCTCAATCAACTAGTATAAGGGCGAAAATCCTTCCAATAACACTCCAACATTTTTCAACGCAATTTTAATTTTTTTCTCTTTCTCTTCAAATTATCAATTTGCATGTATTATTCACTGAGAATGGTAAATTTTTTTGCATATTTTTTTGGTTTTTGAATTTGCTGTTAAAGTCTTATTTTTTTTTCTCTCTGTGTTTTCTTTCATCAACTCAACATGAAATCGCATATTTTCAGCAAACGCATATTTTTTCAGTCACTCTCTTTTTTTTCTTCACTCATATCCGTTTTCTCCTCTCTTCCTACATCACTCAATCAATTTCACTTATATTTCTTTTTTCTCAACTCATCTCTCCAGGTAAGTCATTTTATTCTTTTTACTTAATTTTTTGCTAATTTTTTTTTTTTTTTTGGTTTTTTGGTTTTTTTTTTTTTTTGTTTTTTTTTTGTAAGTGGTTGTTTTTAAATTTATAGGTAAAATTAACCCTTTTTTTTTCTCTCTCTTTCTCTCCCTCTTTTCTCACTTTATCCCCCCTTGGCCTGGTCTTTTTCCCACCTTTACCCTCTCCTTGGAATGGATACATCCCCCTTTTCCCCCCTTTGGCTGCCTTATTCCCCCCTCCTTGGCTCACTCTAACCTCCCTTTTCTCCCTCTTTGGTCTCATCTCTCCCTTTCTCCCCCTTCTTGGTCTCCTCATATCTTCCCCTCATTCCACTCCACCCCCCACCAAATCCCCCAAATCCTCCCTCCAAATCCCCACCAAACCCGCCTCTAACCCCCCCTCCAAACCCCCCTCCTATCCCCCTCAAAACTCCCCCAAATCCTCCCTCATATCCCTCCTACCCCCCCCTTAACCTTCACTTAACGATTCTTTAACGAATCGTTAAGTTATTGAACGATTTCAGCTAATCGTTCATTAACTTGACGATTCATTAGCAAATCATTAAGTTAATGAATGATTAGCAGCTATCGTTCATTAACTTAACGATTCGCTAACGAATCGTTAAGTAAGTTGGAGGAGAGGTTAGGGGGGTTTAGAGGGACGTATTGGGGGGGTTTCAAGGGGGATTTGGAGGGGGGTTAGAGGGGGTTTGGAGGGGGTGAAAGGAGGTGGATTGAAGGGGGTGTTTGGGGGGGTTGCAGGGGGTTTGGAGGGTGATTTGCAGGGGGGTTTGGAGGGGGATTTGGAGGGGGGTTTGGAGGGGATTTGGAGGTGGTTTTGAAGGGGGGATTTGGGGGATTTGGTGGGGGGTGGAGGGGGGGTTTTCCCAGGGTTTTTGGGAGGTGGGAGAGGGCTTTGGAGAGGGGAATTTAGGGGAATGGGGAAGTGTTATAAAAAATTTAACAGTTTATTGATTTTTTTTTTAATTTTAGAGAAAAATATTCATTAAGTTCAAGTGAAATAAAAAAAATTCTCATTAGTCTTTTGAGGAATTTTTATTTTTTAATTTAAATTAAGTGAGTTTTTTTTAATGTATAATTTTGGGTGTTTGAAAAGTAACAAATTTTTAAGTAGAAAAATACATGACTTTAACTTCAGATTCCCCACTTACCTCACTCTCATCATCTTTAAATTCAGCTTCTTTTCAATCATCATCTAAAACATTTTCAAAAAATGAACAGTATTGAAATAAAAGAAATTATAAAATAAAAATTCACTTGGATCAATTATTTGGCCATATTTCAAAAATCAAGTACTATAAAACTAAAGTTGAAAGAAAAAAAAAATATTCGAAAACGTTACCTGAAAATATACATTATTTAACTGAAACTGGAGGTGATGAAGTTAAAGCTGTTATTAATAATACTTTCAAACCTCAATTTATTTACAAAAACCATTCTTTTAATGGTTTAAAAGATGATTCATTTAATCAACTCTGCGATCTCATCATAACACTCTATCAAATGGCTTTGGTTCGCTTATCTTTAAGGAATAAGAATTTGTTGGGTGGAATCATGATTGGAATTGGATGGAGACCAGGATTTGTTAAAGGTTTTTCTCTTGGTATGTTTAAAGATTTTTCAGGATTTTTTAATATCATTTTACTGAATTTAATTCAAATAGGCATATATTCTTTACTCAGATCTTTATCTAAAGCTGAATTAGATAATGATTTTCGAAAATGGAATAATTTACCTTCATTTAATTCATTTATTGCTCTTCGACTTAAAAAACTCTTCAATAAAGCTTTTGAAAAAAATCATGAAGTTGCTACGAGATTTGGAATACCAAACTGGTGCGACTCTGAATGGGAAGATATTAGCAGTGATTATCTAATGTTTTCAAATGTTATAATCACTCATTCTGGATTTCATAATCGAATTCACACCGACTCAAATGATGCCAATTACCTCACTTATGGAATTTTCACATATATTCATCCTATCACTGGACAACCTATTCCATCACCTGCTAAAATTAAAGGACATGGATTATATTTCCCGGATCATAGATGTATAATCGATTTTGGATTAGGAAATGGAATCATCGAAACAGTTTGGAATTCTTCTTACGATAATCACCAAACCACAAAGGCTCCTCCAGGTTTGGAATCTTGTCAAGACTTCATGCATTTTGGTTGCTCTTTCCAGATCAGTCAAAAGTTAATCCAACAAATAAACAAGTTAAAAAAAGAAGAAAAAGGTAATAAATTTAAACATTCTTTAGGTAGATCTAAAAAGTATGGGGATTAGTAGAGTCACCAAATATTTAATATTCTTCCATAAATTTTTAATAAATAAATATGATATTTCAATTTATGAAATTAAAGTAATGGGCCCACGACCTTGTGTTGTATAAATGGTAATCATGATAACATTAATTTGTTTCATGGGGTTCCTCTAGCCTATACCTGTGGAAAGTCCCAAACCTAGTTTCTAGACTTGATCTGCATTTTGGCTTAAGGAATTGTCATTACTTTAAAAGTAGTATACTTGACATATCTTATTTATATATTAATTAATTTATGTAATTATATTAAATTTTGATGACTTTCACCCTTTACTTCAATAAAATGCAGGGGAGGGTATTGCCAATTTTTTAAATCTGACATGTGAAATTGATGACTTAGAAAAATTTGGTGGTACCCACCCCTTGTTTCAATAAAATGCAGGGGAGGGTATTGCCAATTTTTTAAATCTGACATGTGAAATTGATGACTTAGAAAAATTTGGTGGTACCCACCCCTTGTTTCAATAAAATGCAGGGGAGGGCATTGCCAATTTTTTAAATCTGACATGTGAAATTGATGACTTAGAAAAATTTAGATAAGCAAACTTATTGACTAGAAAGTAAAGATAGAAAATTTTTATTATACATTCAAATTTTTGTCAAAAATAACGTACTATATTCTTTTCCTTTTATAAGTCAGCATATAAGAAAATATTACCAAAAAGAAATCAAACAAAATTAAATTAACTAGAAAAACAAATTATCAATTGAAAAGGTCAAGTAATTTTTTAATGTCCTCATAAGATTGGCCATTTTTAACACATTCCATAATGAAATCTTTTTTTTTAAAACTCTCTTGTTTTTCCAATTCACAAGTAGCCATTTCTCTTTGAAATTGATGGTCATTTACTCTTTCCATCTGCTCTACCTCAAATTTTTTTTCTTCCAAATCTAAGGCTTGCTGATCTTTCCTTAGCATATGATCAAACTTCATCTTCTCAAAGTCAAGGGCATTATTTGCAATAGTTGATTTCGCTGAGAAAATTAAATTGAAATAAATAAATAAATGAGTTAATGATTAAGATATATAGTAAACAAAACTTACTTATATCTTTTTTTTCAAAATAATCCTCAAGGGAGCCAAATGAGCTTGTTGAAGTATTACCACGTTTTAATAGATGGTTCAAGTTCATTGAAGTTGAGGCTCGACGCTTTAGTTTGGAGTTTGAACAAGAGGCTTCAGGAAGTTCTTCTAAAGCAGCTTCTAAAGAGGTATTCACATTTCCAGAATTGAGATTATTTAATGGAGATTGAGTTTGAGTAGGAGGAGACTAGAAAGAAAGAGAAATTCAGAGAAGAATTGAAGAAAAAACAAAAAGTAAACATACATTTAAATTTTGGGCCTCTGAGGATTCAGATCTTCTGCGATATAATTGTTCTGCTTGATAGTTGGGATCATCTTCAGCTGAACTATGGTTAGAAGGTGGAGGGGATTGATCTTCTTCAAGTAAAGGTGTGTTGGGAGGATTATAGGAAGGTTTGGATCCAGAAGGTATATGCTTAGTAGTATCGTGTAGAAACCAAGGGTGTACATCAACTCGGGTGCCAAAAAGATTATCCATTTCCTCATAGAAAGGACACATGACATTGAGCTTTTCGGAAACAGTAGTAATTCCAATCTCCAAATCATCATCGTCAATACCAAAGCCAGTTTCATTTACAGCATGATGAGTCTTTTTATATTTTGAATGGTAACTCTTAAATCTCTCCTTCATTTTTTTAGGATTGATATCGATTCTCCCCCTTGTTTTCTTCCTTACTTCATTGGCCATCAACAAGTAGCCATTAACCTTTGAAGAAGGTGGACGTCCAATACGAGTGGACTTTTCACATCCAAAACATGCTTCAAAATTTGATTTTATTTTAAGGAAGTTGATTATGATGAGATAATCATCCTTTTTAAGCTGACATGAACCTGCCTTTGATTTTTCAGGTGTAGGGCTTGCTTTATGAGGAGACTTTTGTGACGAAGCAGATTTTTGAGTTACCTTTTGAGATTTGGAATGTCTGGGAGGAATTATGAAACTGGCACATAACAAGAAAAAAGATTAAAAAGTAGAAGAAATAAGTAAAAAAGAATGTAAACATGCCTGGTCAAAATATTGAAAATGTCAGGAAGGGGTGTGTGCCGAGGATTGATGGGTAGGTAGCGAGGAAGGTCAGTGTGTCACATGTTACAGGGATGGGGTAAGAAAGGAAGGGATGTTTTGTGGCCAAAATGTGGTTGTGAAAAAAAACGGGAAAAAAGTGCTGATTTGAGGTCATAACTGACACCCTTTTTTGAAATAAGTGACTTTTTTGCAAAATTTAAGTGCTGATTTGGTTTGAAATCCGCACTTAATTTAAGTGCGGATTTGCCAGAACTGACACCCCCTAATAGAAAGAAAAAGTATGGGGTGTAATATAGGTTGTCAAATTTTATTTTTATTTCACAAATTAACATTTTACAAGTCATATATGATACTCTACTTACCTAAATTAATGAGCCATTGGCCATGTGTCATATAATGGTAATCATGAGGAAATTTGTTTTTCTTATGAGGTTCATGTATGTTAGAATCAACCTTTGTTAAGGAGTCAATGAATCCCAATAAGTATCAAAGTGGATTCAGTGGAGACGACAATAATTCAACCAACCTGTAATTCCAACAATGAGAGGTGTAATAGAAAATATGGTATTGCTTTTTAGTAAACACTAATAATTCTAGATGACCAAAATAAAATAAAGAGATCGATAAGCAGGAGGCTAACCTTTGTTAAGGAGTCAATGAATCCCAATAAGTATCAAAGTGGATTCAGTGGAGACGACAATAATTCAACCAACCTGTAATTCCAACAATGAGAGGTGTAATAGAAAATATGGTATTGCTTTTTAGTAAACACTAATAATTCTAGATGACCAAAATAAAATAAAGAGATCGATAAGCAGGAGGCTAACCTTTGTTAAGGAGTCAATGAATCCCAATAAGTATCAAAGTGGATTCAGTGGTGACGACAATAATTCAACCAACCTAATAAAGAGCAAGGAATATTAACATTGCTAATACATGTACAAAATGATACTAATAGTGCAGTACCTGTAATTCCAACAATGAGAGGTGTAATAGAAAATATGGTATTGCTTTTTAGTAAACACTAATAATTCTAGATGAACAAAATAAAATAAAGAGATCAATGAGCAGACTAACATATGGGACACAGTATATAACTAACAATAATGACTGCTTCATTGATCTCTTACATAATCATTAGAATTTTAAATGATGGATTCATTGACATGTGGTGAATTCCTCAATGTGTCAGAACACGTTTTTTGGAAAGCTGAAATAGGAAGGTGGCTTGGAATATCAATGATGAAGTAGGAGACAAATTTTACTTCTGACACCCTCTCTTGTTGAGTAATTCATCATTGATATTTATGAAGCTCAGATGTTTTCGCAATTTCACTCGTTGAACTGCCTTGGTTAGCATGTCGGCAGGCATGTCTTCTGTGGGGTGATACTTTAATGTGAACTTATGATTTGCAACTTGTTTGCGAATCCAATGGACTTGAATGTCAATGTGCTTGGTGCGTGAGTGATAGATAGGATTATTGGCCATTGAGATGCCTTGTTGATTGTTGGAATGTAATGTAATTGGTTTTTTTAGGTTCAGTGATGATAAATGGAATTCAGAAAGCAGATTTTTTATCCAAATTTCTTCCTGCCCTGATTCTGTAAGTGATTTATATTCTCCTTCAGTGACGCTCAAAGATACTGTATTTTGTTTTTTAGTGCACCAGCTAACGGCACTACCATTGATAGTAAACACATAGCCAGTAGTAGAGCGTCTAGTTTCCTTGCATCCCCCCCAGTCAGTGTCGCAGTATCCTTCAAGCTTGATATTGTGAGTGTTTGGAGGCTTATAAGTGATTGCTTTGTGAACAGTACCTTTCAAATATTGTAATACTTGTAGGAATGTGTCCCAGTGGGATTGAGAAGGCTTATTTAAATACTGTGACAGTTGACTACATGTAAAGGCCAAGTCTGGTCTAGTTCCTTGAACTAGATAGTTAAGATGTCCTATTGCGCTTTGATAATTCAGACCTGTGTTTAAAAAGTTCTAATGTTTATCGTCGTCAGCAGGAGTCAATGAAATATTTGGATCCATAGGGGATGAAATAATTTTGCAATTGGTCATATGATATGTAGCCAAGATGGCATCAATTTCGCTTGATTGAGATAGTTTAATTTCATTTTTATCTAATTTTTTATTACTCTAATTCCAAGAATCATTTTTGCTTTGCCTAAATCCTCCATCTCAAATTCCTTTGAAGTAAGCTCTTTGAACCATGAGATATTTTTCCAAAAATGGAAAAATCATCAACATGAATGTGAATGTAACAAGGCCTGGAGTGATCTTGGTGAATGTAGAGTGCCGAATTGACTGAACTGCGAGAGAAGTTGTTTTTAACAAAGAATGAGTGTACCAATTGGTACCAACAACGTGAGGCTTGCTTCAATCCATACAATGATCTCTTTAAGAGCAAGACAGGTTGTTTGATGTCAGGAGGGTGTGACAATCCTTTTGGGACTTTCATATAAATTGTTTCTTCAGGAACTCCATTAGTGAATGCACTCTTTGCATCCATCTGATGAAAATCCCAGGATTCAGCAGAGGCAATCACAATTAGGCATCTCAGAGTAGTAAGGTGTCCTGTAGGTGCAAATGTCTCTTTGTAATCAATGCCGTATTTCTGAGAGAATCCCTGAGCACACAATCGTGCTTTGTACTTGCTAATCTTCCCTTCATGGTCAAGTTTTATTTTAAATACCCAAGTATAACCTATCGGACAAACCTTATCAGGGCATGGTACAATTTACCACACTCCTCTAGATTGAAGGCATTGAATTTCCGTTTTAATAGCAGCTGACCAATCATCTTTTCTTGTGGATTTCATAGCTTCATCATAGTGAGAAGGGGTTTGATTCATTTCTGAGATTGGAACATAAGCCTCAAATGCTGACTCTAAAGTATCCAGAGATTCAGATTCACATATTAATGCTCTTGTTGTGCGATTATGTTTGCCTTTGATAATATTATCAGCATTGATGTTTGATGAGATATCTTTCAGAGCTGTGTTGTTAGTCATTTTTTATTCCCAGTATTTTGAGGGACAGGGATAGGTATCAGTGTTAGAGTTATCTTTGCTTGAGTCATGAGGAATTTCATCAGTTGCTGGTGGGTTGCTAAGATTCTCTTCCATGTCTGATGATTGCGGATAAATCTCATCATCAGGAGATTCCATCTGATCATTGGCAATATTTTCTTTTTGCAGAAAAGGGGTGAAAGAGAGTATATCACTGGATAGGTTGTGAGCTGTTTCATATGGTGCTTGATCTTTAAGGGATGGGAATACATATTCATTGAAAATCACATTATGGGAATATAATACTTTCTTGGTTTCCAGATTTAATAATCGATAGGATTTATGTTCTTCATGGAAACCAAGTAAGCAACATTTCACTGAGTTGTGCTTGAAATTTCCCCCACGAATGTGTTTTTCAATGAGTGAGTATGCTAAACATCCAAACGTTTTGAGATGGCAAATATCTGGCTGTTGTTTAAAAAGGGCTTTGTATGGAGTAATCATGTTATCATTTGATTTAGTCGGCAATCTATTTTCAATGAACACTGATGTAATTACTGCTTCTCCCCAGTAAGAGAGTGGTAATTTAGATTTAAACAAAAGTGCTTTTGCCATTTCAATAGCTGTTTGATTTCCTCTTTCAGCAATTGGATTCTGTTGTGGAGTATATAGGGAAGTTGTGATCATTTTGAATCTGTTTTTGACTGAGTAGTCCTCAAAGTCTTTGTTGACAAACTCTCCTCCACCATCACATACAAGATTGACCAATTTACAATTGGTTAAATTCTCAGTGTAATTTTTGAATTGCACAAATTTTTTGAATGTATCAGATTTTCTTTTTAGCAAGTAAACAAATCGATAAGATGTGAGCGCATCAATCAATATAAAATAGTAATAGTGCCCTCCAAATGTCTCCAATAACCTCCCCCCTAAATTGCAATGCACGAATTCTAGTGGCTTGGTGGCTTTTGGAAAATGACCAAGGAAGGGTGATTTTTGCATTTTTGCGTTGATGCATGGTTCACAGACTTGATTGTTGCTAATGTCTTTTGTTTCAATGTTAAAATTTTTTAAAAGTCATTTTAGATAAATTTGATTCACATGACCAGGTTGATAGTGCCATAGACTGATGTCAGTGTTGATTGCAGCTGTGAGTGATGAACAAGGCGACTCACCAAAAGATGCGTTGATTTGGTATAAGTTGGAACCCGCTTTTCTGGCTCCAGTTAGAACTGTGGTTTCATTCTCTTTGAAAGACAGATTGCCATCAGTACCAGCGGCGAGTAAGTGCAATCAGGTTGCAACTTAAGTTGGGTAAAAACAGGCAGTTGGTGAGGAGCATCGGTTGATTTTCGAAGTTGATGAGCTTTACAGTTCCAATTCCTTTACCATAAATGGTTTTTCCATTTCCAATTTTTACAGGAATGTTGACATTACGAATGGTAGTGATGAATTGTCTTTTGTTGAACATATGACTTGATGCGCCAGAATCAAAGATTAAATCCGATGATTGTTTTGAAGAGCTTGTTGATGTGTGGTAGACATAATAAATGTCTTCAGTAATGTTAGCTGTTTCATTTGACGGTTCCTCTTTTGATTGATTTTTAGATCTTGACTTGTTTTGGGGTCGAAGATTGGGATGTAAAGCCCAGCATTGTGCTTCCGTATGAGTTGTTTTCAGGTTATGTTTTCCATTATTACAGAACTCTCTTCTTTTGACATTGGATGGTTCCTTTTTGGTTTCCAGTAAAGCGGAATTTCGCTTTTGAGAATTATCAAGACAATCTTCTAACTGTGATAGTTTTATTAGGACAGTGTCAAGTGTGAGCAGTTTGCCCGTATCATCAGCAGAATTTATCATCATAGATCGATGCATTTCAAGTGACTGTGGAAGTTTCTGGAGTATAGAATATGCAAATATTGGGGACTCAAGTTTTTCTCCGACTTGTGCTAGAGAGTTAATCGAGGCTTGTAATTTGGTGACAAATCCTCGAAGATTTCCTTCTGTACATTCAAGATCTGTAAATTTAGTGTAGACCATCGATACAGTGGCAGGGTGAGCACCAGTATAACTTTCTTCTAGTCGTTTCCATAAAGCAGTCGGTTTTGATTTGTCTTCTGCTTTGACAAAAGCGGCAATATTAGTTGGATCTAGTTTTTTAACAATAACATTTGCAGCAAGTTTGCAGCGCAGTTTGAAGTTCTCCGCATTTTCTTTTGTTTCAACTTCTTTGCCTTCAACAATATCGTCAAGCTTGAGTTGGGAGAGAAAGAATAGCATTTTGACCTTCCATGTGAGGTAATTTTTGTTGCTGAGCATTGGGATGTCATTAACATTGTTATTTGAGGAGCCGTCCATGATGGAGATCTTCAGACTTTTAATCTGTTAGAATCAACCTTTGTTAAGGAGTCAATGAATCCCAATAAGTATCAAAGTGGATTCAGTGGTGACGACAATAATTCAACCAACCTAATAAAGAGCAAAGAATATTAACATTGCTAATACATGTACAAAATGATACTAATAGTGCAGTACCTGTAATTCCAACAATGAGAGGTGTAATAGAAAATATGGTATTGCTTTTTAGTAAACACTAATAATTCTAGATGAACAGAATAAAATAAAGAGATCAATGAGCAGACTAACATATGGGACACAGTATATAACTAACAATAATGACTGCTTCATCGATCTCTTACATAATCATTAGAACTTTAAATGACGGATTCATTGACATGTGGTGAATTCCTCAATGTGTCAGAACACATTTCTTGACAAGCTGAAATAGGAAGGTGGCTTGGAATATCAATGATGAAGTAGGAGACAAATTTTATTTCTGACAATGTATACATTTGTGTTTGATTTCATTGACTTTGGTCACAGATGATTTCCACTCACTTTTTTACTTGAATTTTCATTAATTTAGGTTTGCAAATTATCTTATAAGACTTGTTTACATGCTAATATGTGCAATGAACATAAATTTTGTCAATCTATGCCCCTACTTCAATAAAACACAGGGGGGGGTATTGCCATTTTTTTTGTCATAAATTTTTTTCTGACTTAGAAAAAAAAATGGTGATCCCCACCCCCTTTTATGGTAAATAGCAGGGGAGGTTATTACAAAAATAATTTTTTTACATAAATCATTTTTAATTCATTGGCTTGTAACTGAATTTTGGAATTTTCCAATTGAAATTGATTATTTTTGAATTTTTCATCATCCTCTCTTTGAATCCTAACCTTCTCCCTCTCCAAATCTAAATGATCTTTCTCAATTTCTAAAAATTATTCTTTCTTTTATTGTGAATGAAACCACTTCTTTTCCTCAAAAATTAGTTGATGTTCTGTAGTTTTTCATGAGACTCCAACTTCATGATTTAAATTTGTGCTTGTTCTTTTTCTGCAACAAGTTTAACTTTTAAGAGTAAGAGAAATAAATTAAGAAAAATTATTTAGTCAAAACAAAAATAAAAAATATAACCTTTTTTGCATTTATTAGGGGGTGTCAGTTCTGGCAAATCCGCACTTAACTTAAGTGCGGATTTCAAACCAAATCAGCACTTACAAATCAGCACTTAAATTTTGCAAAAAAGTCACTTATTTCAAAAAAGGGTGTCAGTTATGACCTCAAATCAGCACTTTTTTCCCATTTTTTTTCACAACCACATTTTGGCCACAAAACATCCCTTCCTTTCTTACCCCATCCCTGTCACATGTGACACACTGACCTTCCTCTCTACCTACCCATCAATCCTTGGCACACACCCCTTCCTGACATTTTCAATATTTTGACCAGGCATGTTTAAATTCTTTTTTACTTATTTCTTCTACTTCTTAATCTTTTTTCTATGGGTGTCAGTTCTGACCTCAAATCAGCACTTTTTTCATGATTTTTTTTTCAAAACCACATGTTGGCCACATCATCCCTTCTTTCCCATACCATTTTGTACTCTCCAAATGTCCTCTTTGTGTACTTCATTCACTTGGGTTGGTATTTTGGTTTGTTGCATATTCTTTTTTTTTGGAATTTATGGTGAAAATTTTTTTTTTGGATGGCTCATTGGTTTTCTTTCACCAGCTCAACATGAAATCACATATTTTCTGAAATCGCATATTTTGTCAGTGATTTTTTTTTTCATTCAACCCTCATATCCTTTTCCTATTCTCCTCCAACATCCCTCAAACAATTTGGTTTCATTCATTTTGTCATCTCATCTCTCCAGGTAAGTCACTTTATTCTTTTTTTTTGATTTTTTGATTACTAATTATAATTTTTTTTGTTTTTTTCTGTTTATTTTATTTTTTTTATCTAAATTTTTTTTGTAAGTGGTTATTTTGGATTTCAATGGTATAATTAACCTTTTTTTGCTCTCCCTCTTTACTTTCTTTTTTAGCTCCATCACCATACTCTTCATCCCTCCTTGGCATGTTCATTATCCCCCCTTTCCCTTATTTCACTTTTTTTTGGCTCCATTTCATTGAAACACATACATTGCACATTCTTTATGCATTTCACTTACTCCATATTCAATTTCCCCACAATTCCAACATCAATCTTTCTCTCTCTATTTTTCCTACTTTTCAATCAAGGTAAGTTTCATCTCCTTTTTTCCATGCCTATATGATATCTCATTCCTTTTATGAAAATTTCATACTTAAATATATGTATGACTCTTATCTGGATAACAGTGAACTTATAAAACTCCTTTTGATCTCATCTTCATTACCACTTTTCAAGTTTTTGTAAAATTTTGAAAATCAGACTCGGAATTAGGGTTAGGTTTATTCAAATCTAATGTTATTTTTACTGAAGATTCTCCTGAAGGCTACCTTTCATTTCCCACAAACAGATTTGAATTTGATTCAGTGGTTGCTGAGATATTGACCGATAAAGTTGAGCCTTTTTTTTCCCAATTTAAATTTTTATTTCATTTTTTTGTGTAACAAATTAGGGTTAGGTTTATTTAAATCACATGTCCTTTAACTGAAGATTCTACTAAAGCATATCTTTCATTTCCCTCAAACAGGTTTGAATTAGGTTCAGTGGTTGCTGAGATTTTGACCTTTGAAGTTGAGCCTTTTTTCCAAATTTCACTTGTCTTATTTCACATTTTTATATTGCATATTTAGAGGATAAGGATTCTGAAACTCTTATATGATTATTATCTAGGCATGTATTCGTTGCTCAATAATATCACTAAAGCTCGAAAAGATGAAAACTTTTGCTTATGGGACACTCTACCTTCCTTTAACTCTTTTCTTGCTCTTCGACTCAAAAAGCACTGTAATAAAGCATTTGAAAAAAATCATGAACTTGCAACCAAATTTGGAATACCGAATTGGTGTGACTCCGAATGGGAAGATATCAGCCACAAATATCTTTTATTTTCTAATGTTATTATCACTCATTCTGGATTTCACAATAAAATTCACACTGATACCAAGGAGACCAATTTTCTTACTTTTGGTATATTCTCATATATCAAACCGATTACTGGCCAACCAATACCATCTCCATCTAAAATCAAATGACATGGTTTATATTTTCCAGACCACCGGTGCATCATTGATTTTGGTTTGGGAAATGGTATCATCGAAACTATATGGAATTCTTCTAAGGATAATCATCAAACGACCAAAGCTCCTCCTGGTTTGGAATCCTGTCAAGATTTAACACATTTTGGTTGCTCATTTCAAATCAGTCATAAGTTGATTCAAAGAATCAATAAGGTAATGAAAGAAGGTAAATTTAATCGATTTAAAAAAACTTTATTTAGATCCAAAAAGTATGGGGATTAGAGTTGTCATCGAAAATTTTATATTTTTTCGTAAATTTTTAATAAATATTTTTTATATATCAATTTCCTCAACTAAAGTAATGGGCCCACAACCTTGTGTTGTATAAATGGTAATCATGATAACATTTATTTGTTTCATGGGGTTCCTCTAGCCTATACCTGTGGAAAGTCCCAAACTTTTGTTTCTAGATTTGATCTGCATTTTGGCTTGAGGGATTGTCATTACTTTAAACTAGGGAAAGTGATATATATTAGATATTTATTTAATAATTTACGTAATTATATTAAATTTAGATGACTTCCACCACTTACTTCAATAAAATGCAGGGGGGGGTATTGCCAAATTTTCAAATCTGACATGTGAAATTGATGACTTAGAAAAATTTTGGTGATACTCACCCCTTGCTTCAATAAAATGCAGGGGAGAGTATTGCCAATTTTTTAAAACAGATATAGAATTATTTTGACTTGTAAATATTTTGGTGAAAATTTTTGACGAGAATGTGAAAGTAATTGTTTCCACCTTGAGCAGGTTTCTGGCTCAAAGGAATAGCAGTACCATCAACAAAACCAATACATCCTGGGAGCCCTCTGCTTGCATAACCTGAGATGATTCAAGTCGCTCTTCTTTTGTTGGCCAGGTGAGAAGTTGAGATTACAAGGAGTTGATGGCAGTGATACATTGTTTGGTATAAGTGTTAACTGAACCATACCCTAAATCAAAGACATTTTCTAAACGTTTCAAAGCGGCTCCATTACCATTTGAACCCAAATGACATAGTGTGATGGCCAATTGAATTGAAGGATGTTGTTGTTCTTTTTGAGAATTATTGTGAAATATGGGATGATCCTGAATAAGCTCAAGCAATTTAAGGAAACATTCCTGAGAAGTCCTGAACAGCTGTCTAAAACTGGTTGTAGATAGTTTAAGAAGTGTTTGGATGGTGTACTTGGGGGTATGAAGTACTTGAGGCTTTCTGGGAAGAAGGTAACGTTTCGTGGCCATTTTTGATAAAAAGACAAAATCTTCTTCTAGATCAGAATCAGAATCGCAATCAGAGTCCAAGAGCAGTTCAAGAGCCATGAAAGTCATTGCTTTATGTAATTTATCACGATTTGAAAGTGAGGAAGGCATAACTCTTATATGATATGATATGAAGATGTAAGTGATGTACAATGTTTTGAGTTATAAAGTGTTATGCTGCAGAGTGCTGCGTATGAATGGGATGATGCTGACAAATCAGTGAAATGGGACTTGATGGTGAAATCAGCACTTTTGGTTGAGAAAGTGCGGATTTGAGTGAAATAAGTGACTTATTTCATTTTGAAATCCACCAGTATTGGGGCTAGTGTGTTTTGGAAATCCGCACTTATTTAAGTGTGGATTTGGTCAAATTTAAGTGCGGATTTGCCAGAACTGACACCCCCTATTAAAAATCTCCCCATAAGCAGAAAAAACAGCCTTTGAGGGTTGACATTGGGACTTTGTCCAAAGAGTTCATCCATTTGATCATAAAGAGGACACATAGAGTTGAGTTTTTCTGAAACAGATGTGATTCCATGCTTTTCATCATCTTTGGTAATTCCATGCCCAGTTGAAGAAGAAGCCATCTTTGCTTTCTTGTATTTTGTTTGATAGTTTTTGAATCTTTCCCTCATTTGCTTTGTTGTCAAATCCATCTTACCTTTAGTTTTTGATTTCAACTCCGCTGACATTTGATTAAAGCCACTCAATTTTGATGTGGGTGGATGACCAACTTGAGTGGACTTTGCACAGCCAAAACAGGCATCAAAATTAGATTTAATTTTCAGCCAGTTACTTACAAACTGTAGGTAAGACGGTTTCATTTGAGTGAATTTTTGAGAAGTAGATTTTGGGCAAGGCATGATAAATTAACACTAAACAAAGAAATTAGTGAAAAAAGAAAATTTTGTTGAAGAAAAGAAGAAACTAAAAAAGATTTTAGATATTTGTGATGCCTTGTATAAAAATAAGAAGTTGTGAGTATAGAAATTTGAGCAGGAAAATTTTCTAAAAAGCAGAATAAAATTTAATAGACTTACTGTGGTGTGTAAGAGAAAAATTTTATTTGGAAATGAACTGGGGGGAAGAGTTGTGACGTGGAGTATATGAGTGAGGATGGAAGGAAGGTGATGCACAGCTGATTGGGAAGATGTGAATACTTGTGGGCTGAATTGTGGTTAAGAAAATTGTACAAAAGTAGGATGTATTTGAACCCATGTATAAGACCCCAAGTACCAAATCAGCTATGTTTCACAGCAAGTTTGTGTGGTGTTTTTCAAACAAAAAATGCTAGGCATATTTGGTAATGTTTGAGACCCCCTAATTTTATGATGAAGAGAAGATGAATATGTGATCAAAAAAATATGCAAAATTTAAAGAATGGGGACATTCTTCATTGAAGGGAGGATGTGGAAACCTAAATATTAATATGGCACTAAGAATTATTTAAAGAGGGTTTTTGAAGATTTCATGAAGATTGGGAGAAGCCAATTTATTTTATTGAGACAGATATATTATTTTTATGAGGAATATAAAAGGGTTAATTTACAAGTCAAGATTTAAAAGTTATTTTACAGGAAAAAGCTGCAAGTAAAGATCTTAAAGTGTATGAAAATTAAATTCTGGAGTCTCAAGAACCTTTTGAAATTTTTAAGGACTTTTTACTATTTTTCTACCATTTTAAATTAATTTATAAAGTATTTTTCATTTGTCATAATTTACATAACTTTGATGATTTTTCATTAGATGAATAAGGCTGAACAGGTTACAAAATTAGTTTAGATTAAAGCAAAGAAGTAGCTCTATCATCTGTAATTTTTCTAGATTTTTAATTAAGGATTTAAGGTTCAAATTGAGTCCAGAAGTCCATACAAGCTCCATGTAACCTCTGGTAATCTCTGGATGTGCTCTGGGATGCTCTGTCTGGAACAAGTATGGCATGTGACATACTATGCATATAAAGCCTTCAGACTTGAAATTAGACATAATACAGATAACAATACATACATCTTTAGCATCAACAACTAATATTTTATATAACATTATATAAATTGTAATACCCTTATAAATATAACACTTTTACATAACATATTATAAAATTTACTCAACAACTCATTAATATATACTTATAGGGTACCAGTATAAAGGTCTCAACATTGTGACAACCTAAAGTTCAGTACGGCACTGGAAATTATATTTGGGAGATTTTATTGAGATTGGGGAAAGCCAAAATATTTTTTAGTTAATTTTATTAAGATAGAATGAGTATTAAAAGTGGTTAAAAAGGGTTAATTATACAAGTCAAGATTAAACAATTATTTAACAGGAAAAATCTGCAATTATTGGTCAAAATGTGTATGGAAATTAAATTCGGCAGTCTCAAGAACCTTTGGAAATTTTCAGGGAATTTTTATAATTTTTCTACTATTTTTTATAATTTTATAAAGTATTTTGGATTATTTTTGAATTTTCATAATTTACTTAACTTTGATGATTTTTCATTATATGAATAGGCCTGCACAGGCTACAAAAACTAGTTTATATCAAAGAGGGGAAGTAGCTTTATCATATGTAAAATCTCTAGATTTTTTATTATAGTTTTAAGGTTCTAATTGAGTCCATAAGTCTGGACAAGCTCCATATGACCTCTGGTAATCTCCAGATGGGCTCTGGGATGCTCCAGCTGGGGAAAGTATGGCACATGACATACTATGCATATAAAGCCTGAAGATTTGAAATTAGACATCATCATAGAGCAATAAAGAATCTTTAACAACAACAATCACATTTTTTTATTCATCAACAACCAATATTTACATAACATTATATAATTTGTAATACCCTTATAAATATAACACTTTTACATAATATATTATAAATTTTACTCAACAACTCATTAATATAAGCTTATAGGGCATCATTATAAAGGTCTCAATGTCAGTGACTTGATTTTAACACCATTTCATAAAAATAAAAGCCTAGTAAAAATATTAATATTCAATCATTCAAATAACCTTTCTTAGTACAGCTTCACTGTTGTATTTATTTCCCACAATATTAACAACACTGATTCTATATCTCTAAACAATTAATAAAAAATAGTTATATGGTCATTTTATTTCAAGTAGAGGTTTTAACTTAGTTAATTGTAAACCAATATTTTACTTAAAGGGACAGGGTTTTCTTCAGTTTATTCTACTCCTTTGGATTCTACTAACAGAAAAGCAACTGTAAGATTATTTCTACAATGTCAGGGACTTGATTATAACATCTGTTCATGAAAATATAATATTCAATCATTTAAATAACTTTTATTAGTACAGCTTCACTGTTGTACTTATTTCTCACACTATTAAGAACACCAATTCTACATCACAAAACTGTTAATAACAAATAGTTAACTGGTCATGTATAAGAAAGTAGAGGTTTTAGCTTAGTTAATTGTGAACCCATATTTTACTTAAAGGGACAGGGCTCTCTTTGGTTTATCTAACTCCCTTGGATTCTGCTTACAGAGAGGTGACTCTAAGAATCTTTCTACGCTGGCTGGCCTCATCCTGAGGGTTAGGAATTTTTTTTACAAGTGTTAAGCATGATGGTGTAGACAATCCTATAGTACTAGATATAGGCCTTGACCAAGGGAGTTAGAGAAAAACCCCTTTCCCTTTAAGAAATACCAGGTGAGATTAATTTGCTACAGCAAATTAGAGACTGTTACAATACACCTTCCAACACACTTCTTGACTTCTTAAAAAGTCAAGAAAGTAGCCAATAGTAGACCACTAAAAACCAATAAACCAAAACCTGAAATACAGAGAAAATCCACACCAGAAAATAGAGACACAGTGCACTTTTTGCACATAAAACAGTAATAATACTTGATACAGGTTGCAAAGATACACCAGAGAAACCAGTTTCCAAATTTGAGTCAAATGAAGAACTAAAATTACAATAAACACAGCCATTTGTGGCCAAAAAACTGTGAAAACTGACTGAGAAACACTGATCTAATTACCAGATGGTTTTATGATAAATAGAGTTGCCCTAAACTGTCTTATTCAGTATGTACACACCGACCACCTCTAATCTGCCCAATTCCCTCTTTACCACTTCTTAAATGCAAAAAAACCAAGCCTAAGTGCTTCCCCCACCTTCCAAATGCTTATTCAGGCCGGCATGCAGCTCTGCTTCATGTGGGTGCCCATTTCTGAGCCAAAATACCCCAATTTACCTTTAAAAAACACAGTACACTACCAAAAACCTTTAAAACACAAAACTTAGTAAAAATAATATTGTGACATAAAGTATAGGGCCAAATTATTTATATCCAATTCTACTAAGCACTTAATCATAATACTTAAGAATAGCCCAAAAAACACAAAAAACAAAATTAAAGTTATAATAAAATATGCAAAATAAGAAAGAGAAGCCTTAAAACTTAGAATATGAAAAATTTCATAAAGACATGAAATATAGAGAAAAAACAGGGCTATCCAATGGCAAAAGCAAAATACTAATAGTCAAAATATCCAGCCCATAAAATCAGAAAAAACCATAATTCACAATTAAATATCAATTAAAACATCCCCAAACAGCACCAAACAACACAACAAAAAGGACCCTGCCAATGTTGGAAGACCAAAATGGATAAATTGTATCTGTAAGATAATATCCACAGGTATACTTATGTTTGTTTACTTTGAACCTAACCTCATCTTGTGTTCTGGAAAATAATTTGTGAAATATATGGCTACAATGGAGGATGTTGATATCATTCAGGGCACTAGGAGAACCAAAGAAGAAGTGCCAAAAGTGTAAGTTTTTGCTTGCTACACCCTCTAGTACCATAGTTGGAGTTTCTTCTTTTCCTTGAAACTTTCCATCTGACACTGAAGGGCAGTTTTTCAACTCTCAGTGCATAAAATCAATTGATCCTCAACAGCCAGGAAAGCCACAGTCTTTCTATTTGTTCAATATTTTTTTCTTTCATATTTGGCTCATGTAAGTATTCTAATTTTTACAACTTTATAATATCATTAATAGAAATTTTAATTGTTAATAGTGCTGTGGATGCTACTATTCAGATATATTCATTGGTGTAATCTGCTGCAATACCATAAGAAAGTTGGAATAGGCAACAAGTTAAATTTTGTTGTGGTGTTAACCCTGGCTGCTTACAACAATCCTTGTGAATAGTAAAAGGTAGTGGCAAGGAAGAAATAAAGCTTTTCAATGTTTTAAAATACATAGATTAGTGTAATGAAACTTAAAGTTTTCTATAACCAGTAATTATTGTGCTCTTAAAGATATTGAAATATTTTTTAAATAAATTTCTGCTCATACAGAATCATCTTTTGAATATTCCATTTTTGTATGTAAAATTGTGTTCAAAATAATCTTGCATCAGTTTATAGTGGCCTTTAATATGGTTTCACTGAATGATTTTTTTAGCTAATGACTTATTTTCTAATCATATTGATAACATTAGTTCTTTCTCTTCAATTGAATGGAGCTCCTCAAAAATGTAGTATCTGCATGGATCCATGTGAAACTTCACTTGAGATGTGGAATTTGTGGAAGGTTGTGTTGTGTTTACAGAAAAGTTACTGTTGAGGAACAAAAAACATGAGTGATGAACAGTTTCAAAATATTGATTTAATTGAGATTTACTTGATATGACTGGGGTTGCATGCAGATCAGTAAGAAAAGACTCAGTAATATGCAAATAGTTACTGATAATTTGATGTAACAAGTGGAGATTCTCTGACTGCAACAAATTTCTGTTTTGTCTTGGGGAGAAATAATAGCACAATAACTATGCAGAAGTTATGTAACAATTGTTTCTACTGCATCTGCAGCCATTTCATGTAGTATTGCATCAGTGACAGAGCTCCAAGAAGAATTGAAGTTAGTCAGAGGCACTCACTACAGTCTATATACAAGAATCATGTAACATTTGGCACTATAATAAAAGTTCATTTTGTCTTGGAGCACAGCAGTGGCACAAGGATTATGCAATGATTATGTAACAATTGTTTTTGGCATTTAAACACTATTCACCAAGTAAGATATCCCCAATGGGTATATTGTAGGGAGGGGCATAAGGATAGAAAAATATGTGTAGGAAAAATATATGAGAAAAATATGTGCAAAAAAATATGTGAGAAAAATATCTTGCAACCATGGGAAATTTTGTTTTTTAATTTTTTTCTCTCAAAAAAATGATTTTATATCTCATTTTTTATTTTTTCCTAATTTTTTACAATTTTTTTTGACAAAAAAAAATTTCATGGTGGCAAATAATCTTTTTTACACATACTTTTCTCACACTTATTTTTCTTGAACTTATTTTTCTTACATTTTTTTTCTGACCTTATAACCCTCCCTAAAATATCTCCATTGTTGATATCTTACTTGGTGTGTATTGAAAGGTGGTAAGTATGTCTTAAGTTCAAAAACAATTCTTTTGAAACTGTTTCACAACTTTTGTGTAGTTTTTGTGCCCCATGGAAAAACAAACATGTGCTGTAGTGTTGGTAAACTCATTTTTTATGTAAGAATAGTTTATAACAATTTTCTTAACTTTTTTGGTAGATATTAATTATTATTTTTTGTTCACAGATCCTAGCAATTGATAAGACCTCTAGAGTATATATACTGTTTATTTCTCATAGTATATTCCCTAGTGGCCTGATTCTATTGCTAGGTGATGTGTTTCTTTTCTTCTTGTGTTACATTTTTATATCTAATGGATGAGTAGTTCCTTTACATAGGTTGGTTGAACTGCTCTACAGATAAAGGCTTCAGGATATTTATCCCAAGACTTTTATATTATTAATTAGGTATATAAATATTTTATCACCTTTATCTTTTATCTTTATTATGTAATGCATTCCACTTACAAGTGGCCTTTGTGATTACTTAGAATTCTTAAGATCACAAAAGTTTCTAAAGGAAGTAAACCTTATCTTCATTTAAATATCTTAATGCAGTACTTATAAGAGCAAATAAAAAATAAGGGTGGCTTCATGTCACTGGAAAACCTATGCACAAGGTAGAGGGTTTTCCTGAGTAAGTGATATTGGGAAGGAGAATTTAAAATTCTTTGAGGGACAGAGGAATACCTTGAAGAATTTATTCAAAGATATGTCAAAGGAACTTATCCTGCTTTGAGATATGTTTAAGAGGGATATTAGTATGTATTAAAGATAAGACTAATATTCTAAGAAATATCACAAAGGTTTGGAACTTAATAATCAAGGAAAATGATTGATGGGATTTTGGATTGATGGTAAAATTCAATATTAAGAAAAGGAAAGAAAAAATAATAGCCCAATATATATTACTATAAATTCTACTACTATCACAACAATATTATAATTTAATTCTAAGGAATGTCAAATCAAAATCAACACCTATATATAGACAACTGCACCTTGCATTGAACCTTTTAATAAACATCATTACCATATCACAGACCCTCAAAAATTACCACCTGTTACTACTCACAAAACCACACATAATAAACCACATTTAGAATATCACATTGACCATAGTTCTAATAACACAATGATCCACTTAAATTGAAAAACATAAGTGTGTAATTTAATTAATCAACTAATTTAGATTTATTATTTAGATAGAGCTCAGTTGAATAAGCAAATCTGGATTGAGAACACAAAGGAAACACATTTGCTAAGCAAGTGTTTCTTCTGCGCTTCACATATTTGTTTAGTTGAGATAATTATGCCTTGGATTATGTACTTAATGAGCTGATTGTTTCTTTGAGTGTCACATGGCACATGGCAGATTCCTGGGTATAAGACACAGGCTCTATTGAGTGTGAGAACTTTTCATTAACCTTATCTCTTTGATTACTTCACTCAATTATATAACCACCTTTGTTTATATTTTAAAACTTTTATTTAATGCTTTAAAAACATGATCCCACACCTACCCCACCTTACCCTTGTGCTGATGAAGGTGTTCCCTCACACCAGTTCAAACAGCCATGTATTTGTTTTGTGTCAAACATTTGGCAAGTTGAAGACCTTTCAAAAAGTGAAAATTCTTTCAATGTAAAAAAGTGGCCGGTGATGCATTCGAAAAGAATACAGTCATCAAGGGACATTTTACATCAACTAAATTTTGGCCAATTACTAGGGATATAGTAGTTGAAAAAGACATATGAGAAATTGTGGTATTCCAAATTTTAGTATGGCACTAAATTTTGTTTTAAATTTGTTATGGGACACCTCTTATGAAGGATTAAAGGTTTATTTAATTTTAGGATAATTTTATTATAAAGAAAAAATGGTTGGTTTTATGTCAAGTTTTAGTCAAAATAATGTGTCAAGGAAAATAATTATTTTGTGATCAAGAAAGTTTATTATGGGCTTAAAAATTCATGGAAATGAAATTCAGGAGGCTCAAAAACCTTTAGATATTTAATGGGAATTTTTACTATTTTTCTTATATTTTTAATTATTTTATTAAGAATTTTTAAATATTTTTGATTTTTGTTAAATTACTTAGTTTTGATGATTTTTAGCTAGGGGAATAGGGTTCACAGACTACAAAAATTAGTTTAAATTTTCTCCAGATGTAGCTCTATCATCTCTAATTTTTATTGATTTTTTATTAAGGATTTAAGGTTCTAACTGAGTCCAGAGGTCTGTACAAGCTCTGGAAAGATCCAAAGGCAATTGAACAATACCTGTTCCATTTCATTAACTGTCAGAAAGATGATTGGGTGCAGCTGCTACCATTTTCTTAATTCTCATACAAAAAACCAGAAACATACGGCAACTAGAATTTCACTTTTCTATGCCAACTATGGATACCATCCAACATTCTCAATTGTTACCCCATCAATGTTGCAAGTTCCAGAAGCTGAAGAACAAATTCAGAAAATACTGAGTATATGGCAGGAACTAGAAGCAGCTCTCAAATTGTCTCACCAGTCAATGAAGCACCACCATAATCAATAGAAGACTCAAAATTTGCTGCTACAGGTAGGTGATAAGGTTTGGCCAAGCTCATGATTTCTTACTACATTGTGCACAAGATCCAAGGTAGATTACAAGAAAGTGGGCCTGTTTAATATCAAGCACAAGATATCTGACTCAGAATATGAATTGGAACTAACAATTTCAATGAGACAAGTGCACCCAGTGCTCAATATCTCCTTACTCACAAAGTGCCAAGAAGACACAATATCAGGGCACCCAGAAGAACCACCAACCACTGCACAATATAGGGGGTGGACTTGCTAGAAAGTCCCCAACCTGAACACAGACAGAACCCAAATGGAGCTCAGATTTAAATCATAATGAACTTATACTGAACTCTACTTGAACACTCACCTAGAACTGTTCATCCCTGATTGTATGGTTTCTTTGTGAATAGCTCAATCTTTTTTCAATCTGTGGTTAATTTGGGTAAAAGGTTGCAGGCTATCTAGCAAGTCTGTCCCCCATATTGTGTGGAGAGCATTACTCTATGTTGGAAATGAAGAGGATTTTGAAGTAGAAAAAAATTATTGCTAAGCTGGTGCACAGGTGAAAGGTTCAGTATCTGGTATACTGGAAAGGTTATGGAGTAGGAGATATGTATTGAGAGCCAGTAGAGAACTTAGATAATTATAAGGGGAAGATTAAGTATTTTTAGAAGGAGTGCAGGGGGAAGGAGGGGTAAAAAGGGGTAAAAAGGGGGTAATGTTAGGATATTGTTTGAGAGGTGAGGAGGAGGATTGCTATGGGGGCTATGCATTGTAATAGGCAGAAGAAGGGATACTTTATAAGTGGGTTTTATGGGGCAAGCCCTGTGGGGTGCTCCCCATTGGACAACTTGTTAAATAATCCAGTTACTTCTTAGTCTCTCATAGTTTTAAACCTCACTTTTGACTGCCCCAAAATATCCAGTCTAGTTTGTCTCAATGCTGTATCAGCATAGTTAGTCCCATCTCAGGCTAGTGTTAGTGCTAGTGATTGTCTGCCCTCCTAGGTCTTGACATTTGTCATTAAAAAGTATAGCTAGTGCCTATAATTATGATATTTAATCTTATTTAGGGAATATTATACTCTTTTAAGAAATTCAAAAATATATTATTTGTTGTTAATTCAGCTTACCAGATGAAGTTATTCAAGAAGTATCTAAATTGGACTCCCTGAATCATGGAATGACCATATTTCCTAAATTAATGGCCACTGCAGTTACTAATGAGGTTACTCTTAGGTTAGTCTGAGGGACAAAAAACATCTTGCCTGTCAGTTGTCATTTTATTTACCCTGTAGTAGGTCTTTACAGTAAAAAATACAGTGAAAATGACCATGTACTTCTATCTGATCAGATTAAGGTAAATGCCAACAATGTTGTATATACTAAAGTGCCTGAGGGTAATATCTAATTTATGGTCCAGATGAGGAAAGTTGATTGATGAATATCAAAAAATAAAGTGTTCAGGATTTCACAATCCCCTCCCTCTCATCTCTATTCCAATTTATTAACACAAAAATTTGATTCCAGATGAAAATC